>RJWT010003564.1:0-36054 GCA_004365215.1 Cuniculus paca | reverse complement strand
CCTTTCATGATGAAGTTTTGTAAGTTTGAACTAGAGTTTCTGAGATGAGAAGACTATCTCCGGTTATCTGGGTGAGCATTAGATGCCGTCAAAGGTGGTCATAGGAGAGAGAAGCGGGTAGATTTGATGCACACGGAAGACGCAGGATCAGAGCGATTGTGGAGACAGAGACTGGAGTAATGTGGCCACAGAACAAGGAATGCTGGCAGGTACCCACGCCGGAAGAGACACAGGACAGACTGTCCTCTAGAGCTGCCAAAAAGAGCATAGGCCTGCTGACACCTGAATGTCAGCTCATTGAAATTTATGTCAGATCTCCGAACTCCGTTCCTGTGAGAATAAATTTCTGCCATTTTTACATTACCAATTTATTTGCAGCAATTTATTACAGTGTGCAGAGAAAACCATTTTTATCATAGATGACATCTTGATTTTTTGGTTTTGCCTCATTTGTTTCCTGAGTTGAGAAGGTCTTGGAGTCTCAAAAAAATTACCTATGAAAGTTTTTCTTAATCATTTCAAGTAGAATTTGAAGTTTGAACAAGGAGCATTAAATATGAGGACTACAAGGCAGTTTCATTTACGATGATGTAGATTATGGTACTAGTGGTAAAATAAAGAACATTGTCTGTCAGATTTTCACTAAAAAAGCCTTTTACTGACTTGCTTCTGGTGGTAAACTGTCCAGTAAATGATTCATCCAGTTTGCACATGGAAAAAACAATCAATTTTATATCAAAACTGCACATATGGTGTAGTGTACTGCAAAAGTATCAAGACCTGCCCCTTTGACATTATTCTGTCCTTTCTTCCTTAATGATGAATCCTGCAAAGTTGCTTGGTCTTGTTTTTGCTTTGCTTTGCTTTGCTTTGCTTTGCTTTGCTTTGCTTTGCTTTGCTTTGCTTTGCTTTGCTTTGCTTTGCTTTGCTTTGCTTTTCCATGACCATGCATGTGTGTATGCATGTGTGTGATTTTGGGAAGTCAAGTTCTAAGAAACTAGTAAATGTAGACAGTATTTTGTGGGATGCTCATCAGTAATCAGCACATGAGGCTTCACCTGCTTTGCCCACTGGCCAGACCTGTGGAAGTCTTTCTTGTCAGTATGTATGAAGCTACATTTAAGGACAATTTCTAACATGTGATCTAAACCAAATCATCTCTTTCCTTCTCAGGAATCTTCTGAGACTAATTATTACTTGATAGCCTGGATATCTCAGCATGTACATCTACTACAATTTAAAGACAAAAATGTGTCTTCTCCCAACACATCTCTGTGACCAAAATGAGAAAGCCATTTCTGTCACTGTCACTGCATTCCTCATGCAAACTCTACTCAGTGAATTCAGGTCATTCATTTTTCCTTTTCCTTTCCACCACTACTGCTCAAAGTGGCCCTCCCTGAGAGAATAGATGGCAGAGCTACTCAGTAAAATTTATCAAACTACATCCTGCTTGACTCAATTTCATTAAAAACTATTTACACATTTTCTTTCTTAAAATGTTCTTCTCCAGCTTCCTTGAAACTACAACTTCATACTTTCTGCCTTTCTACTTCTCATTTTCTTCTAATGAGTCACTTTCATCTACTTATACTCTATATATTAGAATTTCTGCAGTTTGGGTCCTGGTCCTTAATTCTATTTCCTCAGCACAACTCAACTTTGAATATAATCTATTCACAATTGAATCCAAACATGTTTCTTCCATCAGAGCCTCTTTTCTAAATTTCTGTTGTTGAGACTTTTGTAAGCCTCACAAATCTTTTAAGTAACTTTATTAAGATATAATTCTCATTATAGAATTTATCCAATTCAAAGGACTTTAGTATATTCATAGATAAGTGCAACTATTGCCTCAAACTCATTATAGAATATTTTTCACTATCTCAAAAAGAAATCACATACACTGCTACAGTGTGGATCTGAAATATCCCCCAATGGTCTGTATGTCAAAGACTTGGTATCAGCTGTGTTCATTAATTGATGGGTTAACTCTGTTGCATTAATAAACATCTAGCAGATTAGTACAGTTTGGGTCTAACTGTGTCTGGGTGGATCTTGGAGGGGTGACGTTGGGGACTGTATATGGTCCTGTTCCCCTTCCTCTTTGGTGCTGTTCCTCTCTGAGGCTGGCCACCAAAAGCTAAGTATCTTTGCTCCGCCATGCCATTCCACTATGTTTCTCCATTGAAGCCAATGAACCATGGACCATATCCCCTGAAACCATGAGCCATATTAAGATTCTCTCCTCCTGGTGGGACCAGGTATTATATCTCAGTGACAGGAAAGCAAACTAATACATCAGTCCTGGGTACCACTGAGAAGCAATGAAATCTCTAAGGGATGGAATCTAGTTGGAGGAACTTAGGGGACACTGAGACTTGTACTCAAAGGGAGTTTTCAGATCCTAGTGTGTTCATCTTTCTTTGCTTCCTGGTCACCATCAGGTAAGCAGATTCTTCACACACTTCCATTGTGATGTACCATACTTCCCAAGCTCAAAAGCAATCAGCTAACAGAACATGGGCTGAAATCTCCAAAATCATGAACACAATAAACCTTTCCCATCCTAATTTCATTGTATCTTGTGTCTTTTACAGTAAGGAAAATAAACACCTTTAGCTGTCTGTCTTCCACCTGCTAGCCCTTCAAAATAGCTAATCTTTCCATCTCTGTAGATTTCTCTGCTCCATTTTAAGGATCTACCACACTTTGTCTGCCTTTTGTCAGTTTATGGACCCATAGATTGTTTCTATCTTTTGGTTATAAGGATTCATGCCATGACTAACATTGATTGTGCTTTGTATGGACATATATTTTCATTTCTCTAGGGTATACACCTAGGAGTAGAATTTCTGGGTCCTATAGTAACTCCATGTAAAATCTTGTGAGTATTTGCTTAATTATTTCTCAAATGGGATGCAACACTATACTTTCCCACCAACTGCATAGGAGGGTTCTGAGTCCTCACCACCACTTGTTAATTGCTAATTTTTTATTTACCTGTCTTTGTGGATATGAAACCCTACTAGCCTATCTCCTCGCATCTACTTTTGTCTTCTGTCAATCTATTTTCTGCCACAGAATGTCATTTCTCACAAAATGTGAATGCTGCTTAAGCGTACTCACTGTTACTTACATAATGATTACATTTCATAAATTACCCTACAAGCTTTAACATGATCTAGCCAGTTACACTAACTGCCTCATACCCAGCTACTAACCACATTGCTTTGGATTCATTTTTTTCATCACACCCTCTTCCTAACAACTGCAGAACATTCTTACAGTCTGTTACCAGGGACTTGCAGGTTTTCATCCACTGCTCTCTCTGGACTCACCTCTTATTTCTTCTTGAAATTTCAGTTAAATTATTTCCCCAAGAATAGCGCCCCATTATACAGTTTTAGAACAATATTGTCTTATGTGTGTTACATTTATTAGAACTGAAATCCAATTGTTTACTGCACAACAAATGCCTATTAATTTTTGACTGGAATGTAAGATCCATAAAGAAGGAGCAAGTGAGGGCATTTGCCTTATCATGTGTCCTAACTCCAGACACTGATTTACAGTATGTGTGCATTGAGGTGCACAGGTACTTTGAAAGATTACATAAATAAATGAGTAGTACTTTACACAAAAACAACCATAAACTTATAAATTTTGCAAGTTTTAATACTTAAAATCTTTGTCTTTGCAAGACTACAGTGAAGCTTTTTGTGATGCTGCATTAGATTGCAATTGCAAAGGGCTATAATTCTGCCTCTTGCTAATTCTCGACTTTCTGCAACTGAATGTGTTGGATACAAACAAGAAGCATTGGCTTCTGATAGTATACTCAGTCATGTCCCCATCGAGGAAAGCAAAGGTATCTGCACAACTCAATATAGTTGCATACATTAAATATGACTGTGAATACTGAAGATGCTATAGTATCTGAACTTTTAATTTAATTCATATAAAACTAAAAGTTCTTAAACAATATATATTTATGTGCCAATATATATATATATGTGTATCTCACCATTGTACTATGAATACTTTTTTACCAGTCGTTGTAAGCCTGATTTATTCCAGACGCAAATATCTGTATTTCTGAACCACTGGAAGAGCCGAAGAGGTTATTTAATTTACTTAACCTGAACACATTTTCATTTTAGCTATTTTATTAACAATTATTCATTTAAATTATAGAGGTTCTATTTTAATAAAAAAAAAAGTCCAATATATTATCCCTTCCCTCAAGGGTCATTATAATCAAATTTCCCAATTAATTTAGACTTGCATCTTGACAGAGCCATTCAGATGGCTCTGATTTTGAATGTCAAAGCTTTCTGGGTCAAACTGGAATACAGTTCGTGATTCCAAGCTTTTTATTAGAAATCATGCTGTGAAGGGTTGAGAGGCTGTCTTAGCTATATGAAAATGTGGAGCAACAGGGTACAAAGATTCTCATAGGGAATCTTAAAAGAGGTAACCAGTATTTAGAGTAAAAATATTTTATATTCATCTATCTACTCATACACAGGTGTATATAAATGTTTTTAAATTTCATCAGTACAGTGCAATACATTGCAATGCACTCTCTGTCTCTCTCTCACACACACACACACGCACACAAGTATCTTTATTAAATGATGTGGAAAACCTTACAAAATGAGAAACAATGCAAAAATTTTTGTTTGGATTCAAAGTGCAAGAGTAATGCATAATTTTGTTCACTTAGAACATATTTGTAAAGTAATCCAAAACACTGTGATGTTTTGACATACTGAATTAAGTGACCACTTAGTCAAAAAAACAGCCCTTTAATTCAGCTATTTTGACATAATGCAAAATAACTTTTTACCACCAAAACTCAGAAGCAGATATTTTCATTTATACATGAACAATTTTTAATTTTATTATGTTATACTATTGGAAGACAAAACAATTACTTATGAGTTTGGTTGATACCTTGAAATACTTCTGATTCATTAGGCATTCTTGTTAGCATGTATGTAAAAGGAGTCCCCATAGAAAACAGTGGAGGGAATGGAAAATATATTATTTGAAGATATTATAGCTACTAACTGAAAAAAGGGCATAATTTTCAGATTCAGGCAGCACAGACAAAAAATCCAAATATGTAATAAACCTATAATCTTTACCTAGACTTACACAGCGAAATTGTAGAGTGTTAAAAACAAATAGAATAAAGTAAAATTGCTCACCGAGCAAACACAACAACTTATATAGCAACAACAGTAAAACGTCTAAGAAACAGTGAATACAAAAATATCTTAAACGTGCTAAGCCAGAAAGACCTCCCTTCCTTTTCTCCCTTCTCCTTCTCTTTACCACCTACGTAACTGGCTGGAGTAACTTCTAAAGAATATGCTTTAAGAAGAAGGAAATTATTCCATAAGGAATGTCTGAGACATGCTTAAAAGGAGTAATAAGCAAAAAAATTGTTCTTTCAAAATATCCTGTCTATTCTATTTTACAAAATGACTGTCTTTTCCACTCATTTACTTTTACTCATAATGCTATAAAGCCCCAGATGACTACAGAAGTGTTTGTTAAACCATATGTTTTGTTAAAATGAAGTTGTCAGTCTACTACCCCACTGGACTCTATAGCTGTTTGCCGACGCTGTGTGGCTATTACACGCCACTGATGCCATTTTTACCCCAGTTTCCTGCTGCTCACATCACATCCTTCCCTCTGTAACTGCTCACTCTGACCATATCTGAGGCACAGCTCACCTGTCTCTTGGTATTGATTCATTTTGTCTTAACAGAGTCCTGCACCAATATGCTCTTTGATTTCTAATACATAATGTTTTTCACCTCTGCTTCATCATCCAAACTTTCCTTTTTCACCTAAGTTTATTTTAAATCCCTTAAAATAATCATTACCTTATTCTTGATTTTTTTTATTATTTTCTTTTATTGCTTTTGTGGCCAATCTTTTCAAATAGTATGTTCCTTACTCCAATTTTATACAATTTTATACACCAACACACATACACACACACACACACACACACACACACATACACAGACACAAGCACACAAACCTTTCCTTTTTATCTCTTGTAAACTATCTTCTGTCTCCCCATAAGGTGGAACTGTGCTAGGTTATCACCCCAGTCTGTTCACCAATCTAATAACACTTTAAACAGCATTTCCTCCTTTTCCTTTGTTCTTTATTTCATTTGATTGATGACTCTTTCCTGTCATAAAAACGAAACACTTCCTACTACCTTTTCCTCAGGGGGGTCTCTTCTTTGTGTTTTGTATCCTGTCTTTGCAGGTTTTCAATGATCTGTTCACCACAGGTGTTTTATAGAAGCACTGTTACCTTGAGGAATCCTGGATTAGATAATCCTTAAATTCTCTTTCTCATCTTAGGTTCTGGTTCTCTAAAAATTTGTGTTCATGTGGACATTTGAGACTAGGAAACACATGACGTCAGCTTCACTGACTAGTCTGCGTTCAGGAGGTGATGTATATGGAGAGTGCCTGGCTAGGTAAGATTATTACCACAGCTGCCAAATTTACAAATGGGTACGAACTAGTTCCTTCTTATGTTTATCACTTCTCTGTCACTTTTTCAGCACAGCAATTATCTTTAGCCACTGTTGTATCAGCCAGTATGCTCGACGAACTGTTTTGACCTTCCACTGTTTCCAATTATATATTGCAAAAGCCCTTTGAAGTAAATAAAGCAGAGTACCAAAGTAAAATATCCCATAGGCAATTATTTATGCTAATGTTGGTATTTAATATTTAGTAGGACAGCTATCAATTCTCATTTGTTTTCTATTTTACTTGTACAATATTTGTATTGTGTCATTAGCTGCACATGATTTCATGTACTCTATAGCTCCAAACATATTGGGCTATTAATAGCAATATTCTGAAAGCCTATGATGGACCAAATGGGCCAGATGCTGATGCACTTAATAACAGTGAGGCCTTCAGCATACTTTTCCCTGTTTCTTGATTAATACTTCATACAAGACAGAATCAAATTCTTTCTGAAGTCAAGATAAAATACAACTGATGCTCTCCCTGATTTACTACCCCATTATTCTGTCAATAGAAAGATATCCGCCACTCCTGTGACAGAACTGTTCCTCGTAAAATCTCATGTGTTTCTCAGTAGATCATTCCAGGGTAAGTGTTTGAAAATGGTATTTTTAACCCTTTTATTCCAGATTTTATCAGAGCTGTAATTCCAAGGAGGATACTTTTCTTTTCTTTTCTTTTTTTCTTTTGAGGAGTAGGATGAGGGTGAAAGATCGTGGACAGTAATCCAGGCCTTCACACTGGGCTACACTCCACCAAGTTGCTAAACTGTCCATTTTCAGCTCTATCATGCAATCCTCCTGCCTCAGTCTCCATACTTCTGGGGTTATAGGCACACACCACTGCACCTGGCTCACTACCACTCTATTATGCTTATGAACTGACATCATGTTACCCCCCAAGAGTTTTCAAAGAAATTAAACCTGAAATTACATCATTCTTTCTATCCCTTCTCCTTTCAAATTTTTACACCTTAGTTTAAAATATCTTCCTACATTTTTCCTCTATGAACATTTTCTTTTGCCCTTACAATTCTAGGCTGTTACAGTTTTCAGATTGCAAATTTTTTTGTGTGTGTAAAGCTGTAACGAAAGTATTAAATTTTCTTTTTTAAGTACTCATGGTCATTCTTTGCTCTTTATAAATGACAATTCCTTTATTTTCTTTCATAAAGGAAATAGGGATGCAGGATGCCTCTTCACATTATATCTCTTTTCTTTTGTGAAGTTTCCATTTTTTATCTATAAAATTATATTAATATTTTTGTACCTTTTGACTTACTTTAACCTTTCTATAATGATTGCACTTCAGCCCTGGATCATTAAGCAGGCTAACATTCTTCCATGTCACTTATTTTTGGCAAATCTTCTTTCACTATATTCATTTTAATATCAGAAAATGATGCAGTCGCAATGTTTTTAATAAGAAACACCAGAAAATGAACTGTGCGATTTAACCACCATGCCTGCATTCATTTTGTCTCTTATTACTTATATGTAACTTCTATTTGATATTTGTGTTTATTTCTATTGTTTTTCCATAGATGAATTCAAGGTGACTCAGGTAAATTAAAAAGGAGAATTAAAAATATCTGAGAATGAGGCAAAGGGAAAGCAAGGTTGAAAAAGAGTAGTACAGTCTAAATGACCTCAGCACAAAATGCTCGCTGAATCTCAGATCCAAGTGTGAGCTTCTAGAAGCTAGCATAGACAAGACAAATAGATTACAAAATACAAAAGCACACATTGATTTTCAGGACAATGTTAATACTGTTAAGCTGATATTGGAGAGGAATTTCCATTGTTCAAAGTCAACCCTAGTACTTGGCCTCTAAATAACTTTTCAAACAAAGATTTGAAATGAATTAATAAATTATTTATATAATGCTGACAACAGATGCAACAATAAGCTTTAAAGAATTTTGGGGAGTTTTTTGGTTTGTTTGTTTGTTTGTTTGTTTTTGAGACAGGGTCTCACTATGTAGCCCAGCCTGGCCTCAAAATCACAGCAGTCCTCCTGCCTCAGCCTTCTGAGTGCTGGAATTACAGACATGTGGCACCACACCTGGCCAAGGAGTTGTTTCTTATAAGGTACTTTAACATGGGCTACGAAATACTATCATCCAAAACACTGTTTAAAAGCAATTCCTTCAGGAAATCAAAGTTGATTTTTGTGGTGACTCCTCTCAGGGATAGTTGTGAGAATGGCTGAGGAAGCAAAGCACATCTCCTGGGTTCATCTTCATAATGACTGAGGTAGTGAGGTTACAGTCACTGCTCCCTAGTACGGGCCATGTGTTAGACAGCTGGGTAAGACTGGGAGCCCTGACCCTTCTCAAAATAATAATAATAATAATAATAATAATAATAATAATGGAATCGGAAATGAGCAGGGAGAGACTGCTTCATTCAAAATGCCGCAGAACTACACTGCCTTTATTGTTCTTGCTGCCATAAGGAAATAGCAGGGATGGCACACTTAAGCTGCAGGTATCTCCTGCATGTTCATAGAACTAAAGGGCCGAGGTCTGGATGCTGACATGTGTAGTTTCTGGTGAGAGGTATTTCTGACTTGACAAATTCATTTTCTTGTTGTGACCGCACATGGTGGAGGGAGAAGGCAAACTCTAGTTTCCAGGCTTTCTCCTTGTTGTCACAAGCACACCAGTGTACTCTCAGGGCATCATCCAACCCTTATTATCTTCCCCAGTCTCTGTCTTCAAATAACATCAGATTGGCAGTTAAAGTATCAATACACTAATTTGAGGGTTAAGAGGAAGGTTCACACATTTAATCTACCATACATTTCAAGTGTTTTTCTTTCTCCATGGTACTTTACCAAAAATAGCCACATATTTCCTGAATTTAAGTAGCTTGTGTCAAATATATTCTCTACTTATTTTAATGCCCAAGTTTTCAACTTCAATCTTACACTGTAACATGAAAAGCAAGTAGACATTCAGTTGATAAGTAATACTGAAACACTTATATTTTATCACGAAAAATCCTGAAATTTTTGGATTCCAAATCACCTGACATACCCTAAGCTACTGGAAATCATCACATGACCTCCTGCAATCCAGAACTAAAGGGTAAGAACTTGACCAAATATTCGTGTATCTAGGACAATGATGTCAAATACTTGGTGAATGATGGCTACTATTCTCCCCTCATTTGTAATCAGGATTGTAATAAAAATACGCCACAAATAAGAAACCAGCAAATCTGACCTTAGCCAGCAGTTTGTTAAATAATATTGGTTCTTTCTGAAAAGATAATCATCATCATCACCTTCATCTTCATCACCATTATCAATTTTTAAGTCCTATTTTTGTATCAGATCTTCTCCTAAGGTCTTAATATTTGGTTACCTAAGCTAATCTTTGCAAAAATGCATGTAAACTATATATCATTATGCATAGTTTTCTTACAAAAGCAATAAATAAATGTTAACATGTGATGGACCTTGGGTTAGAATTTAGAACTTTCTGACTCAAGTAATGGGACCCTTCACCAATTACTTAGAATAAATCTCAAATGTAACTTAAGTGAAAAAGAAACTTTCAGCTTCTCTCTCTTTCACACCTTAGTGAAAAACACCTACAAGTTCCATTGGGTTAATATATGGGACTAGCATAAGTTTGAGACCTATTCCTCTAACATTTTGAAAAACTCAGCAAAATTTTAAAAAGTAGAATCTGTAACACAACTGAAAAAATGGACTAAATGACCAAATGGGATAGATGCATGGTCAATTTTGTTCTCATATAGACATATATATGAGAATGATGTCTATAGAAAGCCACTTACCAGCAGATTTTGGAAAAAATGATAGTGTTATATAGGATACTTTCAGCGAATTTCTTTCATGCTATCAACAAAGGTAGGAGTAACTTGCATTATTTCTGGATAAAACCCAGTCATTTAGGTACCAGGGCTGCAAATCTGGCTCTTGACAAGTACAATAAATTTACCTGCAAATATCATTCAAACGGGGAAAAATTTTGAACTTATAGCACTTTGATATTAGATGTTAAATCTTTATCTTAAAAGAGGACACATTGAGAATCAGCACTGAAAATACTTGTCCTAGAAATAGCAATAAATTTTAGAAAAATTCCATAAGTCAAAATGTAGACCAAGTAATAGTATTTTGTAGCACTTGCATATTTTGTGATAGCAGCTTTTAATCCAGCGTCAAGCCCTTTGTCACCATTACAAATCTCGGGCTTTCTGTTTCCCTGGTTAAGGTTTTAATCTTGTCAACTTCCCATTCTTCATCCACAGAGAAAGATTTCACTTCTGAAATTGTTTGAGTCGTAGATGTATTGAACCACATACTAACACAAAGAAGAATGTTCCAGTGATCTGTTTTTGAGTTCTGAACAACTCTTTCATTCATTCTTCATACAGTAATATTTATTGAATGTCTAAAGTTTCAATTACTCTTTGGAGGGCCTCCATAAATAACAAGAAAACAACTCAGGTATAGAACTGGCTTATCTTTTGCATCACTCTCTTCAGTTTTGATATTGAATAGGGATGCATTCAAAATTTGAAAATTAAACCTTAGTGAGTAATTTTCTATTACTCACTTTCACTCTTCTCCTACAATAAAAAAATAACAAAAAAGTAACTTGGACTAATAATATGGATTCCCAAAGAAAGAAGACTGTATCGATCACATATTACCAAACTTCCAGACAGTAAAGAAAGAAAAAGCAAAGATCTTAGCTAAGATATAAATTACACAGTGATCTTCAGTTAATATGTTTATTGATATACTCTATATTCATGAAATTTCTCTGGAATTATACTCATACCCTAGAAACAATAGTTGTCAATGTATAGGGTCCATAAGTGTGATTAAGGTTCAGAAATGGAAATGAAAATTTTTTGTATTTTTTAAATCTTGTCAATTTTTACTTACTATTCCAAAAGTAAAAGTATGAATTAATTTTACTATTTAATTCTATTTAAATTCAATGAAAGTTTCCCCCAATATTTTAAACAAGTTAATGAGTTTTTATATAAAACCTAAATACAAATATATACAAATTCTAGCAATCAATAGTCACAACAAAATAATAATCATAACACATATTAAAGTAAGCACCCCTTTAAATGCCATTTATAACCACCATTTATAAATGAACATTTATTTAATTTTTTCAATTGTCAATTTATTAATTTTATTCAGAAAATTTTACACCATTTTTATTTTTTAAAAAAATATGCCCTAATTCTCTATTTGCAGTAAAGATATTGAACATATTTTCAGCTATGTCCCCATTGCTTGACAACAATATAGGTGGCATGTCTCTTTCTTTCTTTCTTTCTTTCTTTCTTTCTTTCTTTCTTTCTTTTTTTTGGTACTGGGGATTGAACCCATGACCTCACACTTTTCAGGCAGGTGTTGTGCCACTGAGCTGTATCCCTGGTCCTTGGCATGTCTGTTTAAAGATTTGAGAAAAAGTAACATATATTTCCCAGAAAAATATTTATGTTTTACAGATCAGAAGAATAATTTACAAATTAAAAAACAAAATACTTTGATCTTTTTCAGGAAATCAAAAGCAAAATTATTTAATTTTTTTCATTTAGAAGTTTATTTGAAATAAAATATATTTATGCCATATATCCATTAGTATAAAATTTTGCCAAAGTAGATTGCATATGATTTGTTAATGTTATCTGTGAACCTTGCATCTGAAAGATGTAACTAGTGCTCAAATGGCACACTAGTAATTATTTCCCAGCCTGTAAATTTCTCTGTAAAAAAGCAAATAATTGTCACAGTGTTTCAGGATGCAAATTCTAGCTGATATTGCTACTTTTGTTCAGATCACTTGAGGAGAAGACTGGAGTGTATACCCAGTTTGGTTTTTGTTTGTTTGAGATGCACTCACCAGATCACATATGTCAGCATAGGCAGAGTTTGAACACATAAATAACGGCACAGAGGTAATAAGCCCACTCTCATGAACTCCCTAGCAATAGATTCTATATTGAAGGGATGATACTTTTTTAACTTTTTTTTGAAGAGAATATAACCAAATGAAATAAAACAGAATAGAGTCAATCCCAACAAAACAACGAACATGGTACATGACTTCAAAACAGGGTAAAAGGCAATCAACAATGGCTACCATAATGCCTTTTGTTATCTTCAAAATAACTGCCCATACCATCAGGCATAAATAAAATCAAACAAAATAGAACAAAACAAAATCAGTTTAAAAAAAATGGAACAATGAAAGCAATATAGAACTTCAAAACAAGATACTAGTAAAACAATAACAGCTACCATAATGCTTCTTGTTATCTTCAGAGTAGTTGCCTATACCTTCACACACATTACAATCAAACAAAACAAATTAGAGTAAAATCAATTGACACAAAACAATGAAAGCAACACAGGGCTTCAAAACAAGACAATAGGAAATCCACGATGGCCACCATTATATATCCTGTTATCTTTGAAATAGCTGTCCATGCCATCAAGTACAATAAAATCAAACAAAACAGAATAAAACCAAACTAAATAGAACAATGAAAACAATATGTGTTTCAAATCACAATAATAGATTAACAATGACCAATGCTTTCCCTTTTTAGACAATTCCTCCCCTTTCACTTTCAACATACATATTGTACATTTTGGATCCCACTAACTCCTTTAGTTTGTTATACTAGGGAGTTGACATGAAATTTACCCATGAACTCTGAACCATTTCATCCATGAGCATGAACTCAAGTTGTATCCATTTGCCTAGAAGAGCCTTGTGGTTATCTTCCTTTATAGCGGAGGTTTCCATTGTATAAAAATGCCATGTCTTTCTTACCCACTCTGCAGGTGATGGACAAGCTATGCCTACTTTTTTTTCTGGCTCCCTGTCACATAGGGCATTGTTCTCTCTCCTTTGACTTTCAGTCTATGAATTTTCTTTCTAATTAAATATGCTTCTTGTATAAAGAATATTGATGGATCCTGTCTCCTTATCCACTCTGCCTGTGTTTCTTTCTATTGGTGCATTGAGGCCATCTACATTAATAGTTATGGCCCTCTTGCGCTACATTGTCTCTGCCATGCTATTTTCCTGGCATTGGCTCCTTATTTTTTCCCTCCATTCGATTGTCTGCCCCTCTCGATGGTTCCTCTCTGATGCTGTTCATGAGACCATGGTCATTCTTATCTCTCTCTAGAATATCTTTTAGTATTCTTTGTAGGGTTGGTTTGGTGGTCATGAATTCCTTGAGTTGTTCTTTGTCATGGAAGTATCTTGTCTCTCCATTAATTTTGAAAGAAAGTTTTTCAGGGTACATCAGTCTGGGTTGGAAGTTGTTTTCTTTCAGGACTTGAAATATTTCATTCCAGCCTCTTCTTGACTTCATGGTTTGTGTTGAGAAGTCTGTCGTCATTCTGATGAGCTTTCTTTTATAAGTGATCTGTTTCTTTTCTCTAACAGCTTTTAATATTCTGTTCTTGTGTTAAATTTCTGGGATCTTGATTATTATATGTCTGGGTGTAGATTTGTTTTGGTTATGGCTAGCTGAAGTTCTATATGCCTCACTTATTTGGATGTCACTGTCTTTTCCCATACTTGGGTAGTTCTCAGAAATTATTTCTGTAAATAGGGTCCTGGTGTCATTTGTCTTGACCCCTGCTTTTTCACTCACATTTTCAATTCTTGGGTTATGTTTCTTTGAATTGTCTTGCAGCTATTGAATTGTTACTTCCTGAGTCCTTGTTACTTTTAAGAGCTCTTTCCTTTCACAGTTGCAAACTGCAAATCTGTCTTCAAGGTTTGAAAGTCTATCTTCTGTTTCTTTCAGGTGGTTTTGCCAGCTTTCAATGGAGTTTTTAATTTCCTTGGTTTGTCTTTTAATCTGTTTCGTGTATTCTAAATCTTTTTTATATTGTTCATTCAAGGTTTCCCTCATTTTCCTATGCTTCTCAGCTTCTTTATCTATGTCTTCTTTAGAGGTGCTTAGCAATTCATTTATTATGTTTTTCATTTCTTCCTTTACCTGATATAGTATTTCTGTTCTAATTTCTTTTATAGCTTCATGAAGTTGTTTCTTTACTTCAGTTGACATCACTTCAGACATTTCAGGTATGCATCTCCTGATCTCTTCTGTGTTTACCTCTCCTGGACTTGCGCTGCTTGGGTTGGATGCCAGAGATTGCCTTTTCCTTCTGCATCTTGACATATTCCTGGGTTCTTCTGGACAAGTGGGCAGTGAGGTCCCAGGCACTTCCAGCATTGGCTACGTTTTCTCTGAAGTGAGACTGTTTGGTTTTTCTAGCCAGTGCTGGCTATGGGTATCTGATGGTGGTCCTTGGGTGCACTGCTGCTGGTCTGTCTTCCCCATCCTGCACTGGCTCCCCTATGGCTGGTGGAGTGTGTGCAGGGGTGGGGCTGACCAGGGTCTGTGGGCCTGAGCTGGCTACTGGTGGGGAAGTGATGCAATGGCCTCTGGAATGCGCTTTGGGGTGGGACTCAGTCCAAGCAATTTTTGTGGCTCTGAACCCAGCTAGGAGCTGCTGGAGGAAGCCCAGAGCAGTTCTGGTTCCAGGCCTATCCCACCCAACTCCAAAATGGCTCCCAGCCAATCTCTCCTATGGGAGGACTGAGTCCTCTGCACTCACCACCATTCAGTGCGGTCCTCTGCATCTGCTGCTCCCTTCTACCACCGTGTCTCTTTGCAGAGGTCTCTGGAGTTGCCAGCAGCCATTGTCACCGTGACCATGCGTTCCCAGGTTCCAACAGCTCCTCTTGCACAGTGAGTCCAGCTACAGACTAAGGCACTGCCAGCTACTGCCTTCTTCTTCATTTAAATTTTTCTTTTTGCTATCTCTGTGGGCTTCGATTCACACTTTAGATTCTCCCTGGATTCAGGGGACCCACTTCCTTCTTTCTTATCTTCCCCGAAATGCTGTATTCCAACATCTGGATGGTGTCTCTCAGAGAGGCTGTTTACTATGCTGCTTACTGTTCTGCCATCATCCCTGAGGGATGGTATTTTCTCTATCAATCTTTTATGTTGATTTGAAGAAGCAAACAGGGACTTGGCTTAGTTAATAATAAACATACAAGATTAGTTTTATTCTAACATGACTAATGTGGTATAATTCTCCTTTTCCCCCAGTGTCATTTTTTAAATTTCTTAGTCATATTTTTCAGTCACCACCATAGGAAGATGCCACTCCCATAGCATGGGGCCTGGGGCCAGGAGTCTCGATGTCTGCAGTGGTAAGATCAATGCTATAAAATAAGGACTCATTGCAGGCAGTTCTCAATGACATTGCATTGCTCTTATAATACTAAAATATCCGCTATGGGTTCATGATCTTCCAAAATGCAAGCTTCTCCTTGTTGCCCATGGTCCTCTAGCATATAGCAAACTAATTATGTAATATTGTTATGCATCTACACAGAAGTCTCTTGTCTGCAGCTCCAGCAATAAGACTGGCATCAATTTAGATCACATAAATCTTTTGAATGTCCACCCACCAAGCAATGAAATATATTTTCATGGTCTATAAGAACTTTTAAAAGTTATAGCAGATGTTTGTGGACCAGGTTTATACTTCTATGATAGGTAGATTCTTTGGCATAGCTCCTATCCCAAATAGGTAAGATGATCCCCTGGAAAGAGAAAAGATTTAGTGACGCTCAGAGTTTTACAGATCTGTCCATGGTTGATTAGCTTCATTTCTTTGAGGCCTGTGAGCAGTCTGCACAACAAGTCAGTAGCACTCAGGGGAGGGAAATAGCTCCCATCAATGCCTGGAAGAAAAGAGAAGAAAAAAGAGAAGGGAAAACACTCCCAGTGTCCCGTTCAAAGGCATGCACTCAAAGAACTAAAGACCTCTCGCTGTGTTCCACCGGCACCTCCCAAAAGTGCTTGTCTGGAGAGCAAGATTTTTAACAGACAACTTTAGGAACACTTAAAATTCAAAGTACAGCAACATAAAAGCTCTGTCCAGCATTTTGTCACAAGCATAGAATCTCATTACATTTCTCTACTTTGATGATGATATGCATTTCAAAAATCTGTTTTCTTTCCTGTTATAATGTAGTGTGTCATTAGTATCTTACACTATTACATTCTTTCTCTGAATTCTTCATGGAAAAGGGCTTTGATCTTCTTTTAAATCTGGATTTCTTCATTGTACATAGTTAAAAACATCTGACTATGTTTTTGTCCTCTAGCATGCTTATGGCTAATTATGTTTATATTGAAATTCATATTAATTTATCATAAATCATTCCCTTTATTTCATATTTACATTTAATGTGGGGTACTGTAACAGTCACTTATAATTATCTTTAGATGTAAATTATATTATTTATATATTTCAAGTTAGTAAATGGGTCATTAAAATTGATTTTTACAAAAAGGAGTAGGACATCAAGTCTAATAGGGTTAAGAACTATTAGGATAACCTAATTTATTAAAAGAAAAATGTCTTTTGAATTACTCCAGTAAAGAAAAGACTATCTTGTATACATAAGAAAAATTTCATTTTCTTTCTTCTGAAGTCCTCATTAGTAAAAGCTAACATTTATTATCCCATCATTTCACAGATAGGAACTGAGGTGTAATTAAATCTAGAGGCCAGGTTGGCATCAGTGGGCAGATGCTCTGAGAATAACAAAGGCTATGACAACAACTGAAGGGAGTGGAATTTCAGAGAGGTGAACTGAGGGCCCTTGGATCTCCCAAGGGACACTTTCTAATTCTTAATTAGGCTACCAGTTAAGAATCTAGAACCCAGGAAGTCCAAGAGTGACATGGGAGAAAACAGAACTCCTGGCTGTCCCAGCTGACTGGTGTAACAGCATGTCATTGAGGACACTCAAGCAGGTGACTGGGTTTCCCCTCAAGAGGTTTGATAAATTCCAAAAATGCATAATGCAGAAAACTTCAGGACTAAGCCAAAATCTCAAGACAGCAGAATGGAATTTCCTGAAGTCATTGGAAACCAATTCTGCCAGGAGAACCTGAGAGGCCAATGAACCAGCCCCCGGGAAGTGATGAATAACTGCTGACAGTCTGCAGTGGTTCCCCCCGGGGCATACTGGCCAAGTGAGTTGCAGACAGAGGCTGAAAACCCATTCTCAGTTTGGCAGAGAGCTACTGCCGGGGAGTAGGGACTCTTTGAAATAAAAAGCATGTATTAAAAACCAAAACCAAGTCACCAGGTCCAGAATTCAACACCAGGGTAGCATACTTGTCTAGTGTGCCTGGAGCTCTGGATTTGACCTGTAGAATATGTAGACCAAAGTAATCTCCACACTTGTGGTTCCACTATGTGAGTTTTGTCTTTTGGTTTTATTTCATTTCTGTCTCGATCTTTTCCTTTTTCTTCACGTGATGTATACAGTCAAAAAATAATTTGGCTATTTATGGATTCAAAAAACGTTAGCCTAGATTTGTTTTTTTTCTGTGCCCTGGCAATAATATAAACACCTTAAATATAGAAACTAAATGAACCTCAAAGAAACATTTTAAGGTACCTACATGATAATTCTTTTAACATAATTGTGGGGCAAAGTACATTGCCCAAAGTGCAAAGTTAATACCTTCCAAAATTAAAATTCAGTCTGGGAAATCTTGCTCCATGGCCCATGCTCATGACTAAAAGCCACTAAAATAAAAACTCTAAAAAATCTAAAGCAAGATGTGACAATTACAAACATTTTAACACATTGGATAAGGAAATGTGCACATAGCAGTGCAAACTTATCAATAACTGAGTCAAGACTTTCATCCTACGTAAGAAACATTAAGATCTTCTCTCCGCACACTATAGACCTGGTTTATCAACCAATGCTCAATTCATTGAAGTCCCTTTTCAGACAGGGTGGATACAGATGGATATTCAATCTGAGTTTTCTTTTTACTAAAATATAAAGTTGTTTTAAAGACATTTGCATCAGACATGCTCCATTTTGAAACTTTATTCTACTATTTCATTGATTCTTGTGATATTGGACAATTTAGTTTCTTTGTTCTTTGTTTTTCTTGTCCATAAAATAAGAAAAGTAACAATTCTACCTGACAGAGTTTTTGAGGGGATTCAATGATGTCATACAAAAAACCCACTTAGTCTACTGCTTATCCTAAGTACTCAATATGGAACAGGTATTTTATTGTGTGTATGTGATGAAAGATAGATGGGTTTAAAAAAAACAATGATTTGTTAAAGGAAGAAATATCAATAAAACAATTTGCTTATTTTTCCTCTGAAGATGCAAGGAAAAAATCTCTAGATTTATGAATTACAACAATTCTTGTATAAAGAGTGGTGTTGAGAACTATGATGTTCTATACCATGATAATCATACTTTCCTAGAATATGTGTGGATCTTTTCATGTTGGTTAATTAAGCTTCAGTTGACATCTCATTGAGTTTGGAAAAAAAACCGTTAGGTAAAAATACAACCGTGAAAGCACAATTTCTCAATATAGAATTTAGAACTCTTGCTTTTATTTTTCATATAATTGCTTCTCTTTTTACATTTTTATTTCTTTGGAAACAGCTAAGAATTGCAATACAAGAGGTTAAATAAATATTTGGAGAGAATGTCAATGTCTGAGAATAAAACTTATTCCATGCTTAAGGTATTTCATATCACTTTTATATTTTCATTATATTTGTTATGTTGGGTAGAGAGACAAAGGTATAAATAATTTGCTTTATGTCATATTTTGTGCTAAGGAACATAGAAGAAGAAAATGTAAATTATGCATAATCTCAGGCTCCAAGGAGATTTTATTCTAACAAGGAAGAGCGGTACATGCATGAAACGATTGTAAACGAGAGGAAGAGTATGATGAGAATGGAGGAGATAGGTAGATCTCAGATACTCCAAAGAAGAGGCACCAGGGTCATTGCTGAGATTTCAACATAGGCAACATCCTGCAAAAGTCCATATACAAACACTTTTCCTCCCAAATAAGTGGTATTAGAGTCCTCGGAACATTTGGGAGGTAGAGCCTACTAGGAAGTCCTTAGGTCTTTGAGGGTTCTTGGTGCCCTGAGGAGGAGCTGTGAGATCCTGGCCTCTTCCTGTTCCTCTGTTTCTTGGATTAAGATGTGAACACTCAGTGCAGCCTGGTTCCTGTCACTGACATCGTCATCCGCACCAGAAGGTCAAGGCAATGGGGCTGCCCAGTCTTTGACTGGAGCCTCCAGAACCATAAACCTCTCTTCACTTCATCATAGCAACACAAAGCTGATAAATGCAGTCATTATGGAGGAATCTGCAGTGTTAAGTTAGTAGACAGGAAGACCAGTCTTTATTTTCACCCCATCCTATAGAGATTTCAGAAGCCTTTACCCGAGTATGCATTCAGCACTATTGCTATGAAAAATAGCACTTAGGACTTGTTTTAGAAACTGTGGCTCCATGAGTGAAGTAAAGCATCTTTACAGCTGTTCGATCCTTGTTGGTTCTCAAAGACAGAAAAGAAGATCTCAAAGAAGGTAGTAATACACTCTTTCCGTTTGGTTCAAGTGTCACTTTACTATATTTATTTAATAAATAAGTCTGGTATCCATTCTGGGATCTCTTGTTTATAAGAATATGTGGTCCTTGTTTCAGTGTGTTTTGAAGATTGTGACCAGTTCCTGTTCTCAATCTGTTTATTTTCCAATTAGAGAATTTATGTGAATACAATAAATAGGGTACCACAAAAAAAAAAACCCCTTTTACTTCAGTTGGGATGCCTCACTAAATTTAACTAGGTATATGAAAATACACTTTTACATGATAGATTTTGAAAGGTTTCTGTCCTAATATAAATTCCTGGACATTATGGCAGTGGTGTAGCCGGACCACTAAGCCCTCTCTCCCCGATTACAGCTTCCTCCTAAATGCTGAAATTCCCACGAGTCTGTTACACACCACCAGTGCCCAACCCAAGCACCGTCCCTTTCTGGTTAGGGACCATATAACCCACCCCCCCCCGCCCCTCCATACCCGGCAGAGAAAATAGCTCAGCCACACTGGCTGGACGTTTCACTCTGTGTACTCAGCCCCCATCCCCAATAAATTCCTCCCTTGGATATCTCCTTCTTCTCTACTGCGCCGAAATACCCTAACAGATTTTACCACATGAAATATTAAATCTGTCATATTCCATCTAAAAGCATAAGCAAAACAAAATAGAAAACATCTATAATCCTCTGCTCTACCAGCTGAGCTACCAAAAGCTGAGAGGAAGGGAAGGAAAGAGGTGAAGAAGTAGAGCATGGTGGATTTTCCTGGCATTGAAACTATTTTGTCTGATACACAGACAAATTTGTTGAGATCAAATTATACCTGAATGCTTTAATCAACTTGTTACAGTAACACACACGTTGCCATTAATCCCCTTCAAAATATTCCCTCTTGCTTTCGACATACTTATTCCATTGTTATGGCCATTTTTCCAAAGCAGGTGTGGAAGTTCTCTTTCATTAGTGTCCTCAGGAAGCATGATCAAAAGTACCATGAATACTGCTGCCAGGTGGTCATGATCATGAGAGGTGAGTTTGGGGGTGCAACTTGTGAAAGCCAGCTCACTGTAGCCTCAGCCACCTTCTTCATTGTGGTGGCACCCGCCATGCAGCTCGTGGCTCTTCCCCAAAGTCAAAATGACCAGGAAGGTAAAGAATTTGAATTGACTGAGGATATTGAGGAAGCCCTAATGGCGTCCCTAAAAACAGTCCTGAAAAAGAGCTCCAAGAACTGCTTCACAGTGCTGAGAATGAAGAGACAAATGTGTTTGAAGCAAGGGGAAGTATTTTGAAGGAGATGAATGGCAATGTCTTTCACTGTAATAAGTTCTGACGTAAACATTCACCATTTTTCAATCACAGCTCATATGATAATGATGAATACCTGACATTAAGCATTTGGTAAAATTCATAAAATCTCAGGGTAAACTACAGACTTTAACTATTAATGTGTTAATACTGATTCATTAATTTTAGCAAACATACCACACCTATGCAAAATGATAAAAACAGGAAACAGGATAAGAGATGAGAAGGATTAAAAAGGATTCTCTAGATTCTGCTGAATTTTTCTGTAAAGTTAACACTGCTCTAAAAATAAAATCTGTTAAAAAATTACAATAACAAATTATGGAAAGAATTTTTGCAGAAATCAGTAATGAATTAGTAATATGCTTAACAAATATATATGCATTGAATCATTCAATGATTAAAATTTCAAATACACTGAGGATATAAACACATAAATAATCAATAACAAATATATAAAAATAATGATATCATTAATGATTAAACTGAAAAATTACAGTTTTTTTACTTAACTAAAAAATTAATATAAAGTATAACTAAGTAAAAATTTTATGAGTATAAAGCACTCTAGTTAATAATGTAACAAAGTGGACATTTTTCACATGTGTAAAGGGAAAGCAAATTTTTAAAAGTTTAACAATCAACTTGGTAATGTATTTTAGAACATTCAGAGCCAGTGACACTGCCGGATCTGGCTCTGGAGTCCAGAAGACGTGGTAACAATGCCCTCCACCTCTAGTTCCTGGGTTCCCACAGCCCTGGCCGACAGAGCTCACAGCCAACAGATTGGTTTGACAAAAGAAAATGGGTTTAGATGATCTTTATGTTATAGACAACTAAATTAGGTAGAAACAGTGTAGGCAGTCCGACAGGGCTGGGCCCTCCAGAGGTCAGTGCAGAAGATAGCTATTCCGGAGGCGGATTCACTGTAGACCAAACTTCAAGGAAAAAAGGAGCTACTCACTCGCATACTTCCCCTAGTGATGAACAGCAATAACTGATATTCTCAGAAGTCATCAGTCAGCCCAAGGTGGCCCTTCCAGCAAAGTCCCTGTCCGGCCCATGGGCTCTTGCTATGTGACTTGCTTTCCAGTTGAGTCTCCATTTAATCAATATTACCCAAGCAACTATACTTGTTGTAACCTTACTGATTCACCATAGTTTTGTGCCACCTCGTACCCACTTGGCATTTCCCATTAGATCAATATTACCTAAGCGATTATACTTGTAACCTTATTGATTGGTTATGATTCTGTCCCTCCTTGAACCTGCCTCACCTTGTGGCTTTGCTCAATAAAAACCCTTGAGAAGTGAGTTTGGGGCACAACTCACTTTCTAGGTCCCCTTCTACCTCTCTCAGACAGACGTTTTCTTTCTCTCAATGAAGTCCTCCTACTCGTATCCTCCATCGTTGCTAGAATTAATTCCTCAATTTTAGAGAACACAAACTTGGCATTTTGGACATCTAGCAGGGTGGGGGTTTCTTTCCCCTGTATCACTTTCTGCTGAGCCACCCCTCCCCTGATCATTGGACTTGTGATACCCCTGCCTCAGCTTTACAATAAAATGAGATTATAGACATGTGCTACCAGGTCCGACTTATTGAACAAACAAATTTTGTCCATATTTTTGTCCATAATTTGCCCATAATTACTCTGTTTTGAGCTAGGGCACAGTAGCACATTCTTCTAGGCTACTCAAGAGTCTGAGGCAGCAGGATTTTGAGTTTGAGACCACCCTGGGAAACCTAGTGACCTAGCAAAACCCTGTCTCAAAACAAAATAAAAAAGGATGAAAATGTAGCTCAATGCTAGAATGCTTTGCCTAGCATACACAAGACCCTGGGTTTAATCCTCATACTGGAAAAAAAAAGTAGATTGCTTTCTAAGGTAGGATAGTAAAATTAAAGCTAGGTAGAAAGAAGACAAGGAAATCAAAATTTTAAATACCGTACTTTAAAGAAAAACTGCAGCCTTGGAACTTGAACCTGGTTTATTCACTTTTTTTTCTTTCTCCCAAAAGAACAAATCTGGGCAGCTCCCTTGCAGCTGCAAAGGATTCTGCCCATTCTTTTTTACTTGCAAATGGTCCTCTTTCACCCTTGAAGGGACCGTACTTTTGGCATTTCCCATAGGAAGAGACCATTATGTCATCGGCTTGGGCCATTCTATCTTACCCACTAAGACTAACGCTAAAGACTAAAGATGATCAAATTCTACAGATTTCCACCTCCCAAAACACGCAAAAGGTTTCTAGTTCCCAAATGTATTCTGCTTCATTTCCCACATGCCACTCTTCAGTGTGTCCTATATCTACTTTTAATAAACCCTTCTCATGTCTCTTCAAAAGAAAGGTCCTATATCACCATGATAAAGGCCATTTATGACCAACCTGTATGGCATCCTTGCATCCTTGAAGCTGTGGGCCATTTATGATAAAGGCCATCTGGGATCAACATCTTATCAAATGGGAAAAAGTTGAAAGTCTTCCCCTAAAATAAGGAGCAAGGCAAGGATTTCCATTATCATCACTCCTATTCAACATAAACCTTGAAACGTTAGTCAGAGCAATCAGGCAAACAAAAGAAATAAAAGTAATACAATATTATTTTCAGATGACATGATCCTTTACTTACAAAACTCCAAAAATCCAAAGTAAAGCAAGCTGCAAAATAAACACACAAAAATCAACAGCATTCCTATAAACTAACAATGAACTCACTGAAAAAGCAATAGGAAAACAACACCATTCATAATTGCTTCAAAACAAATACTTGGGTATTAACCTTACTAAGGAAGTAAAAGAACTCTACAATGAAAATTACATTAGACTTAAAAGGAAAATTGAAGAAGACATCATAAAATGTAAAAGTATCTCATTTCTGGTTAGGAAGAACCAACACAATCAAAATGGCTATACTTACAAAACAAATACACAGATTTAGTGCAATCCAAATTTATCATAGAGGTAGAGAAAATATTTCTAAACTTTTTAAGGAATCCAAAGAGACCTGGAACAGCAAAACCAATTGATGGTCACAAAAGCAAAGCAGATGGCAACATAAGCCCAGACTTAAAGTTATATTATAAAGCTACAGTGATTAAAACAGCAAGGTACAGTACTACCACAAAAATAGGCATGTGAATCAAGGGAACAGAAAAGAAGAAGCAGAAACAACCCAAGTACATTCAGTTATTTGATTTTATACAAAGGAATCAAAAATATAAACTAGAGGAAAGACAGCTTCTTTAATAAGTGATGCTGGGAAAATTAAATATCTTTATAAACCCACATACCTCATCATATACTAAACAAAAATCAAAATGAATCAAAAATCTAAATTTTGAAACAGAAACAATCTACTGGAAGACAAAATAGGTACAACTCTTGAAGACATAGGCACAGGAAAGGACTTTCCAAACAGAACCTCAATGCCATAAGAAATACCAAGAATCAACAAATGAGATCACATAAAAATAAAATCTTTTGCACAGAGAATGAAACAGCCAACAGAGTTAAGGACAATTATAAAATGGGGGAAATATTTTTCCAGCCATACCATGGGCAGAGAACTAACATCAAGAATGTATAATGAATTCAAACAATTAAACCCTCAAAAAAAGACGAAATCAAAAAATGTGCAAATGAACTGAATAGATATTTTTCAGAAAACATACAAATCACCAATAAATACATTTAAAAATGGTCATTATCACTGACCATTGGAAAAATGCAGATGAAAACTACACTGAGACACAATGCAAAATGCAAATGAAAACTACATTTTACCCCAGAAAGAATGGATATCATTTTTAAAAATCTAGTAATAACAAATCTTGCAAGGGTATGGGAGAAAAAGTAACTCTACTATGTTGTTGGTGGGAAGTAAAGTGGCACAATCCCTGTGGAAATCAGTATGGAGATTCCTCAAAAAACTAAATGTAGAAATTCCATTTGACTCAGCTATCCCTCTTCTTAGTATCTCCCCAAACAAGTCAAAATCATCATATTACAGGGATACATACATACTCATGTTTATAGTAGTACAATCGTAATAGCTAGATCTCAAAAACAGAGTACATCTATCAACAGATGAATGGATAAAAACAATGTGATATTTACATAGAATGGAGTATTAGGCTGCCATAAAGAAAGATAAACTTGAGGCATTTGTAGTGAATGAATGCAATTTGAGAACATAATGTTTTGTGAAATAAGTCAGATAGACAAGCTCAAACATTGTATGCTTTCTCTTACATGAGAAAAGAATATATATGTATATATGAGAGAAAGAAAAATAGACGAGAGATAAATAGGAAGTAGGGAAAAGTTAAAATACTCAAATTACAAATTCTATTGTTTTAAAAATATTTCAATATATGTGTTAATTGGTTTTATTTGTACAACTACCTTATCTTAGTTTGTGGAAAAGAAAGAAACATTCATGTTATTATCCATTTAACATTTTTAAAAAATTTTTTCGTTTATATGTTGTACCCTGAGTAACTACTTTGGTGATAACAATACACAGTGTAATGACTATTATTATTCCCCTATTATTTGATTATGAACTTTTGCTTTTTCATAAAAATAACATTTTAATCACTCTCTTATATATCCCTTCCTTCCATCCTTCCTTCAATAACTATTTGTGAAAACACAATGAATTAATAGGATTAAAGATGTAGCTATACACAAGTAAACATTGTCCCCTGATCCAAAGAAGCTGAAAGTTTAGCAGAGAAGACAATGTTTAAAAAGTAGAAAAACGAATGATTCGTCTTATGATTGCCAGGAAGGAGTGCAGGAGACCTTAGCTTGGGGTTGTTCAAGAAAGGGAAGTCAAATTCAAGCTGAGACTAGAATGATAAGCAGGAGTGGACTAGAAGAAGGGAAATGAACTTGTTCCATGACATCTTGGAGCATCCCTGAAATCCTAGCACACAGAGGAGCTAGCCAAGCTCAGAGGAATGGAAAAGGGCAGTGCCACTGAAGAAAATAAAACTGCATGAGGAGGTGGCCACCGTGAGAGGGATCAAAGCAAATAGACACCGGAAGGGAAAAGTATGAGCAGGATCTATGGAGCACAATGCTTAGCAGTAGAACTGTGGGACATTTAGGGAGGAAGCGGGGCGGGGTCCTGGAGAACTGTTTCACAATTATTTCTTACTGCCAGGCATTGGGCTGCAAAGAGCATTGTTTTAGAACTGATGGGTGTTCATGATGGGAATGATGTCAGGAATGGTGCTTTGTAAAATATCATTAAAGAGGAGGCTGTCTAGGTAGGTTTCTAGGTAGGAGGGGTCTCAGTGGTATGAGAGACAAGAGAGGGTGCTGGGTCCTACACACATCCTGCGGTAGCACTTCGTTTTTCTTTATTCTGTTAAGCAGTTGGCATCTGGATTTGGTAAATATCTTAGTGGGAAACCCGTACTGAGACAATGCTTGATACCTACAATTAACGAATTAAAATTGAACTGGGTCATGGGCTTCTAAAATGGGAAGTAAGAGAGGGTGGTGGAATGTTTATGTGCTGCCAACTGTTCTTTTCAGAGCTTTGGTACTGTATTTTCCCTTTAATACGATTTAGCAGTGAAGCACGCTGAATTACTTACCCTATTCTTGTCCAGATGGCCCTTTATCAAGCATCTATCAACTATAAGGAATGCTTGACTCACAAGTGGTATATTTTTACCCTATCATATGGGCATTTGTTGATAAGTCTTAATCCAAATTACCATTTATAACATTTTCCAACTACAGTACTCTCTATGAGACATATGTAGAGAGATTTGTGGACTCTAGATGTTAAGCTTGATTGTGTCAACTTGATTGACTTGGGAGGCAACCAAAGATTAAGGAAAGTATACTTCTAAGTATGTCTGGGTGGGTCACAGAGGTGCGACCTGGGATCTGTCACTGTTTACTTTCTCTTCTACTCTGTCACTACTCCCTGTTCTGCTTTTCAGCCATCACAAACAGAGGATCTTTATTCTGCCATAACTTTCTGGCATAATGTTTCTGTCTTGGAGCAAGCGACAATGAACTAAACCCTCTGAAATCAAGAGCCAATTTAAATCTCTCTTCCTTTAAATTGTGGATGTTCAGTGTTGTGTCCCAGTGATGGAAATGGAGACTACTACCAGAAATTGTTGCAAGAGAAGTGAGGTCATTGCTGTTACTCTACCTGACCACATAGCCCTTGGAGGTGGTCTGAAAGACAAATATGGCAGGATTTGGAGATGTGACCTGGAGAAGCCCTAAAATGCTGTAAGCAGAGACTGATTCTTGTCAGAGATCAGAAAACCAGAATGCTGATAGGAACATAGGCAGGCAAGGCAGATTTCTGAGGTTTCAGTTGGGAATAAGGACTACACTAACAGTTGGACTATAAGTCATACATGTTAAACACTAGCCAAAAAAAATTGTCCCAATTTTGTCCATGACCCAAGACTTTGCAGGGGACTGAGATCAAGCATATTGATCTAATTGATGTGGTAAAGAAAATTTCAAAGCACTACAACATTCAGGCTGTGTCTTGAGTACTGCTGTCTGATTTCAGCCAAATTTATAGTGAACATCAGGGACAAAAACTAGTGCAAAAGATTTTGTAAAACGAAATTTTGTTTCAAAAGGAACCATATCTAAAGTTGGGCCCAAAGCAGATTTGACTGCTTAAAGAGATTAATGCCATTAACAACAAACTGAGTACCTTGTTTATCGACAAGAAAAATATGTCTTGAGGGGTTCTCAGGAACCAGCAAGTTCCCACCCGATGCAGGCTCAAATATGCAAAAATATAAACTTTTCATTTGAAAGGAAAAATCCCTGGAACCACTGCTTAATAGGGCCACCAGGGAATCGACTCCCCACATTTCATTTCACTGTGCACAGTCACCCATACCCTCACAGGTTTATGTTTCCGTGGTTCTATGGGGACTGTCCAGTGCCTGTACTGTGGCAGAACTTAGACTCCTCTTTATGATGCTGGTTGTACCTCGGGATTATGTAACTTGGTTTTTCTTTTTGTTTTTATAGAAGTTCATAGCTAAGTATTTCTCTTGAGTCCTCAGAAGAAATTTTAGACTTGGACTTTTGGAAAATTGCTGAAACTGCTGAGCCTTTGGGTAAGAGATTTTACTCTTACTGGTGTTACTGGTTGTACTCAGGAGGTTTGTAACACTTTAGGTAGAATTATTAACTTATTATTGTGTTTATTTGGTGATTAAGTGTGGTGTAAGGAGATGTGTTTGGATATCAGGTTGACACGGATGGAATGTGGTGAGTAACCTTTACCGTGTTAACTTGATTGAATTGAGATTAGTGGCACACTTCTATGTCTGGGTAGAACATGAGGGTGTGTCTTTGGGGTCTATATCTACTCTCTTACCCCTTTCTCTGCCACTGTTCCCTTGCTCTACTTCCTGGCCACCATGAATCAAGCAGCTGTGCTCCACCCTACCCTTACATCACAATGTTTCTTCTTTGGAGCCAGAAAACCATGGACTGAATACCCTACCACATGAGCCAAATTAAGATCAGATACTAAGAAAATGTACATCAATGAGGTTTTAAAATAAAACAAATAATTCTCTATAGTCCATCATATGTACCAAATATTATTTTCAAAAATATAACTGTAGGCCTACCACAAAAATCTAGCATCTTTAAGAATTTGCTCTCAATTCTTTGACACAGAGAGTGGCCTGTACACTTCAGAGAGCAAATAAGTTTACAACAAAACTATCTTGGGAGAATTTCTCTGTTTTAATGTCAGAGGATAAAAGTTAGGGTATCTTCTTTTGATGGTTAACCAATACATCCTGTTTGAATTGAATAATTTTTGTTTCAGCATCTGAGTGTGAGTCTGCTGTTGCATGCTTATTTTTATCAATGTGTTTTTTGTAATTATATGTAAAAGGAAATATAGAATTGTTTAAAGACTAAAGGAAATCCAGTATTTATGTATTATACAAGTTTAATACCAAATTCACAGAGCAATTAACTCTGTCTTTCTCTCTTGGTCTGTTTTAGTGCAGGAGTGAGCTACCACCATTCTCCACTGAGGAATGCCAGGATGAGTCTAAATCAGTTATTTATTTCAAGCAAAGTCAATTTGAAGACCCTCCAGAACTAAAATCACAAACGACCCCTTAGATTTCCAGACTCACTCTCATTGTTTTGCTTAAGTGACACAGCTGAGTTCTCCCAAGCCGTAATATTCATGAATCCAGTTAGCATTCAAACAGAAAACCAGAGATACAGAGCTGTGACAATTCATTCACTTAAATAATAGCCCTGAAAATAACATTTTCAGCATAGCATTCAGTCATGGTCTTAAGAAATTATTGAAAAGGCAAAACACTAGGGGTTTTAAGGTTAACAGTCCCATCTAAATAGGAGTTGGCACTGCATATAGAAGCTTTTACATGAAAGGAATTGATGGCTCAGAAATATGATCCACATGTGGTCTACGTGACAACTTAAACAAAGAAAGCTGCTATGCCTAATTTGAACAGATCCCATTAATGTGTTGTGGTATTATGAACTTGTTTATAGTAATAACACTAATGCATCTGCTCCATCTTTGTGCAGTTACCTAGACTACGTTGCTTGACACTACCATTCTGTATTAACCTCCATCTGCTGGGCTATGTCTGTCATTTTTTTCACTGTGATACAATGTGACAGAAGCTTCATTTACCTAAACTTATCTTGGCACCTTGTACTTCATTAAAGAAAATCCTGCAAGCATCAGTTAAAGCCTTCTTATCTGGCCATGCGTAGCCAAGATCATAAATCATTCTTTCACTTTCTATTTTGCAGCTTCTAAAAAGGTAACATTATTGAATTCAGATCACTGGAAAAGAGTGTACTAAAATATTTATTGACCATCTTTTTGACACTGAGCTCTGCTTTAGATGTAGACAGTAATTTTAACCAAAGCTTATGGATTTAAAACTCAAATCACAAACATGGTTTATACAGTGCTACAAATACTAGAGAGAACAGCCACTTTAGCAATCTATTGAGGAAAAGATTATTTTTTGGCTTTTGAATCCTGATCTCTTGCTTCCTAGACTCCTTTTCATTTATGCTAATTTAAGGAGCTCTCTGCATTATAATTAGTTATGATCACTCACTCTGAAACCCCTGACTAAGTAATACAGCCATATAAGAAGTCCTCTCGGGATTCACTGAGAACAAGTTTGTTCAGTCACCAAGAACAACTTTGTTCAGTTGAGAATCAACATCTCAAACTTCATAGTAGCACACTCCGGACAAACTGATCTTTTATGAAAAGGCCCCAAGGACAAATGTATATTTGCAGACTTTCTATGGAAGCATTACCATGTTCATGTTTGCAAATTCATGATCTTGGGAGTACTGAAGATCTGCCATCAGAGAGAAAGGAAATGACTTTGAATGCCTGAAATTATGTGAGGTCTTTGGAGAAAATAATTATTTGACTTATTTAATACACTACTTTAGCCAAACAGAAGGGACTTTCTTGTACCCTTCACCTCCTGCCCTGGATCTCTTGATATTCCAATACTAGACAAGTTCATAACAAGTAATTATGGCTTATTTATTTAAGGTCTGAGGATGAACTTTTTTGCTGCATAGGTGTCAAGTTAGCTATAATAGATTTATAGTTTTATTGACAACATAAATGAATATATAATTTTTACCTTCTTCATTTCTTCTAAAGCAAACAATTCTATTATTATATTAAAGGAAAATCCTAGAATGATAGATTGGAATTGGTTAATATTTTGTATAAAATGTAGCTTTTAAATCATAGGATTTTAGAGTAAACTTATGGAACATCTGACTCAGATGAGTCCTATTATTTCTAAGATGCAGGCTGTTAGATATAAGTAACTTGTCCAATCTCATAGAACCAGAGAATGGCAAGGGTGAAACCCATAATATGCAGACAACACAGTTCTGACAGCCATTTTTAGTTGCTAGGACATATCAATATAAATAATGATTTTTATCTCTTACAATGAAGGGAATATTAACTATAGATGTGTAAAAAATAGAAAGCTTATTTTGTCCTGATTCTCAACTCTCACAGCAAAACAAAGTCATTATTTCATGTAGAAGATAATTTTTCCCCTGTATCTGTAGATAATTGATTTTATCATGATAGAGACTCTATGAGTTCTTATATTGTTTGAGGCAGTTGAAATCAGAAAAATACATAAACTTGGTCAAAGGCCATATTTAGTTATTTTTATCTGTGGTTTCTGCTGACAATAAAATCATAGCCCTTAGATCTACCAGATAACAGTAGATTTAGAAATAACATTGGAAGTTATTGAGTCCAATGGCCTTAATTTGCAGAATAGAAAATAGAGGTCCAGTTAAATGACTCAAACAATTATAGCAATTATAGCATTTTAACACATTACCTCTTCAATTTGTATAAATGAAAGATATTTATTAACCCACTCACTTTGAGCAACAAATTGTGAATAATACCAAGGAGCTCTTCAAAGAACTCCTAATCCATTTGGGAAATGAAAATTTAAATAATGAACTGATCTTTCTAAGACACAAACTACAAAAGAAAAACAATAGGATCAATGAGTTATTCAAAGAGTTAAAAGAGTGAAGAAATAGGAAAGAAGAGTTGGAGTTTATGAGGCAGAGAAGGAAAAGGCTTTCCCTATAAGAAAACACAGATGGCAAACGTTGCATGGGAAAGCTTGAAAATGTTACCAAGTAACTAAAGATCCTGAAGTATATTTAGACTGCTAGGCCTAATTACCTTTAAAGTGTTAAATTCTCTTCATTAAATTTGCAGAACTATCTGTTTAATATCTTCCTATGTTGTGTCCAATATATTGCTGGTTGCATTATCTTTTTTATTGAATGTGATATATTTGGAAACCAATGTTGAATAAGAAAGAACTAGAGCTCATTCCTTTTTGGTTTAATTTTTGCATATTATATTTGGAGTTTGGCAATTAAATTTTCAGCTCTTCATGTCTCTTAAATTTTATCTAAACAGTACACTACTTAATCCCTAGCGTTGTTGATGTTATTTTTTGTTAACATGTCTCTCTAAGGTAGGTTCTCAAAACATGGTAGCTACATCCGCTTGAATGACATTTTAATCTTTACTTAGAACCATGTTATTTTAAATATACAGTATAGGCAGATACTAGAACATCCATCTATACCTAAAATCAACATGCAAGAATATGGGGTACAAAGAATGTCCAGATGCATGGAAACTTCTATATCCACACCTTGTAGACTGTTGTAGTCACAGTTTTCAAGTGAATAGATCTTATTTTATAATATTCACCCCAAAAATCAAATGCAAAGAGTGCAAGAGATCTGTCCATGCACTAGAGACCCAAAGAATCTAGCTGAGGGCTTGGACCCCATGGCAGTGTCCTGCACAAGTCCAGCTGAAGACCCAGAGCCCATGCATGTCAATGTTCTCAAAGAGGCCAGCTGGTGGCCTAGAGCCACGACGATGTCTCATGAAAGTCTGCATTAAGGATCTGTGCTAGGAAGGCCCAAGGGTCAGTGGTGGAAGCTAGAAATTCGGCACTTGCAGGATGAAGGATCTGTGCTAGTAGGCTGAGGGATCTGTACTGGAGCCAGCAAGCAACACTCAAGGTAAGGACCAGAACTCCCCCAAAAAGAATCGCAACCATCCTCAGTGACAGCAAGGACCCGAGCTCCTTTGATGATAACAGCAGAGGTCCCATTAAGAAAATCGGTGTGACAAGTTTCTCCAGGAGAATCAACAGCACACCATCTTCCCCTCTAGGTCTGTTTTCATGCTGTTGGCAACAATCCTTAGGTGGGCCTTCCACATCCAGCACCATGCTGATTCTGTTCAGCTGGGTGTTACAAACTGACCATTAATCCACCACTCAGACCAATTCTTATCCAATTGGTTAATGTAAAAAAAAAAAAAAAGCTTTGAAATATCTCAGAGGAAATCTCTAAGTGTCATATGAGTTCTACATAGACTACTTTTTATCTAATTTTCCACTTAAAACATTATTGATATTATTTCTAATTATAGCAGTCAGGAGTTAAATTACTAAAAACATAAAATGAACTTTTCCCCATAGCCATTGAAGGCTAAAGCAGACATGTATAAAGTGTTTTTCTCCAAATGAACCTGTGAATTCTATCAAAAATTAATATTGACCGTAGGTGAAAAGCAATTCACAGACAGACCCTTACATTCTGTACAAGCATTCCTGAATTCTTAACAGTAACCTCAGGATGTACTTTAGTGTACTCAGGAAAAATCGAAGCCTTGTTCTTTCTGTAGCAGAATCTGTTATAATCAAAAGATAGCAAGTACTAGAAAATACTCATTTTCTTATCATTTTCCTACAGGAAGATGATATTCACACTGCCTTTGAAATCAAGATAAAGTTTGCTGTAAGGCATTATTCAAATAACGTTTATTATACATATTGTTTCCATATTCTGATGCTCATTCAGTAGAAATGGAAAATCTTTGTTCCTGCTTTGCTGAGATTATAAAGGTCGAGAAGACTATTTCACAAAACAGCTTTTCCATTTATCTGGATTCTGACCCTCTGCAGAAAGGGAAGATATATTTCTTTATCCATGGAATTAATATTGTCTTCTTGAGGCAAAAGGTTTGATGTAGGACAGTTTTACTTAAAAAAATAGGATTACTTCAATAAACAAAAGAATGTTTTTTCCTTCACATAGTCAGGTGACTAATAGGGTTTGGAGTTGAGAAACAGACTATTTCTCTATAGAGTCAAAAGCAGTAAACTGAATTCACCTTTTGCTAATTCAGCAAACCTCTTAACAGAGGTTTCATTGATATTTCTATAGTAAATGATCAACTGACTCTGTCTCTTTTAAAGGATCTACTTTCTATGATGTCAGCAGGAAGTGGTAGTTGTTTTGCTGAGAGACTTAGAGACTGGGGGTCTATCCAACCTCCATATAGGAACCTGTTATGGTTTGTATATAGGTGGACCCCCCCCAAGCCTCATATAGTCATGGAAGCAGCTAAATCTAGCATTTGTGATTGATTCATTACCTAGTACTGGGTTTAGTGCTGGGATTAGCACTGGGATTAGTGCTGGGATTATCGGTGTGAGTGCTGCACCCATCCAGGGATGGAGCCTGCATACTATATAAGGGAGGGAAGAAGGCATGTTTTCGGTCTCTTTTGCCGCTCTTCTGCCCTGTTTAGCTCTTGCCGTTTGTGAGCTGCCATGAACAGCTGCCCCCTCAGCCATGTCACCCTGCTTTGGAGCCAGCTGGATGTGAACTAAAACCTCCAAACTGTAAGAAATAAACCTTTCCTTCCCTAATTTTGGGTGTTGGGTGTTTTGTCTCAGCAATGAGAGAAAAGCAATGAGAGAAAAGTTGGGTATTTTCTCTCAGCAATGAGAGAAAAGTAACCAGAATTCTGTTCATCTTTTTTTCCTGGGCACATAAGTAGAGTAGTAGTTTCCCAGCATCTCTTAGTTAGATACAGCTGAATGAGTGTACTTAGGCCAGTGCAATGTAAATAAAAAGACATTACCACTTCAGGTGAGTTTTGGATCTTTCTGTGTGTTTCTTCCAATCCAATACCTGAATGCACATCCTTCTGTAGATTAAACCCAAAAACTACAAAAGGGCTGGGTCTCCCAATGATGATGTGGAATATACCATTCAAGAACACACATGCATAGTCACATCCACACACACAGAGGCACACAATTAAACACACAAGTACATACGCACAAGCACGCACAAACACATCGACAGCAGTTCAGCCACATCCTGGTGCTACCAACCCATGTTCTGTAAAATCACTGAAATATTTGGGTTCTTTCTGGGGAGGACCTTACTGATACTCACAAGTATTTCCATTCTCTTTCTGGTGGCATGGGGAAATGTTCTTTATTTCCTCCTAGACGTTTGTTAAATTTTGAGGAGACATAACTAACTCATAATATTGAGGAGTACATATTTCAATATTTTAGTGAAGGAACAGAAGTGTAACAGGCCATTAGTGAACTTTTTACAAGCTTCAACTTAGGTCAAGTATGCATTATTTATTATTCTATATCATAAAAGGTAATGCAAGAATTCTTTGGTACTAGAAAGTAAAACTTGAGACAGAGAAAAAAACTCTTTGTCAGGTGTATTTAGCCTTTGGATATAACCTCTTATACTAAACAGATTCAAAGTTTATGAAGCCATTTATTTCTCCCTCAGCTGGGTCTTCTCTCCCCTGTTAATTTTCATCCTGTTCAATTATTCAACTTTTTAGTTTTTAGAACCACACTGAATTCTCAGTACACCGCAGAGAAGAAAATGCGATATTCTGTCTACTCTGCAAGCTTATCTCTATGGAATAATGGTATTCATATAAGAAAATAACACTTATACAAATTATGGTTTGCCATAGGTTTGCAAAACCCATAAAGCCTCTGGGAATCATGATATATTGAAAAATCCATTCTACCAGCTACATAAAAAACACTTAAAAGCATCAAGATTCTTTGTGCCAAGTGGAGAAATTGCAAGGAAAGGTGAAAGGATATTACTATACAGCAAGGTATTTGCCTTAACAGGTTTTCTTTTATTTTTATGAAACGTCTATGGTTCTGGCATAGTGGTTTCTCTTTGT
>RJWT010003563.1:0-36077 GCA_004365215.1 Cuniculus paca | reverse complement strand
CTGGCTCCCTGTCACATAGGGCATTGTTCTCTCTCCTTTGACTTTCAGACTATGAATTCTCTTTCTAGCTAAATGTGTTTCTTGCATAGAGCATATTGATGGATCCTGTCTCCTGATCCACTATGCCTCTGTTTCTTTCTGTTAGTGCCTTGAGGCCCTCTTGCACTGTAGTGTCTCTGCCATGCTATTTTCCTGCCATTGGCTCCCTATTTTTCCTCTCCACTCAATCGACTGGCCCCACTTGATGGTCCCTCTCTGACATTGTTCCTGAGACCGTGATCCTTTTTCTCTCTCTCTAAAATGTCCTTTAGTAATCTTTGTAGGGTTGGTTTGGTGGTCATGAATTCCTTGAGTTGTTCTTTGTCATGGAAGTATCTTGTTTCTCCATTAATTTTGAAAGAAAGTTTTGCAGGGTACATCAGTCTGGGTTGGAAGTTGTTTTCTTTTAGGATTTGCATTACTTCACTCCAGCCTCTTCTTGACTTGATGGTTTGTGTTGAGAAGTCTGCTGTGATTCTGATGGGTTTTCCTTTATAGATGATCTGTTTCTTTTCTCTAACAGCTTTTAATATTCTGTTCTTGAGTTGAATTTCTGGGATCTTTATTATTATATGTCTGGGTGTAGATTTGTTTTGGTTATAGCTAGCTGGAGTTCTATATGCCTCACTTATTTGAATGTCATACTCTTTTTTCATGCTTGGGAAGTTTTCAAAAATTATATCTGTAAATAAGGTCCTGATGTCATTTGTCTTAATACCTGCTTCTTCACTCACATTTTTAATTCTTTTTTTATTTTAAAGAGAGTAGAACAAAACAAAACAAAACAAAGCAAAAGAAAACAGAATAGAGTCAAAAATTCAAAACATAACACTGCAAGCTATACAGGTTTTCAAAGCATAACAGCAGGAGATTAACAATGGTTACCCTAGTGTCTCTTGCTTTCTTCAAAATGGTTGTTCATACATTTACAGACAATAAACTCAAACAAAACAAAGTAATATAAAACCACATAAAACAAAAGAGCATTACAGGCCTTCAAGTCGGACAAGAAATCAGCAATGGTTACCGTAGTGTCTCATTTTTCAAAAGAGCTGTTCCTATCTTCTCACATATCACCTTCAAATAGTAGGAAAGGGATTTAAACCAATCAAATCAAAGAATAAAAGCACCATTGGATTTCAAAACCATTTCTCCATATTTATTGGGAATTTTGTATCTTATTGAGTCTTTCAGTTTCTTACACTAGGGAGACAATGCGGTGTTTACACGTGTGTGTTTGGTTTATTTCACTTATGAGTATGGTCTCAAGTCGCATCCATTTACCTATAAAAGCCTCCATGTGATCACTTTTTATAGCTGAATAGTACTCCATTGTATAAAAGTACCACATGTTCTTTATCCATTCCTCAATTGATGGGCATTTGGGTTGTTTCCAAGATTTGGTGATTACAAATTGTGCTGCTATAAACATGGGTGCACATATATCACTGTGGTAGGATGATTTCACTTCTTCTGGAATATGCCCAGAAGTGGAATAGCTGGGTCAAATGGGACTTCCAGTCCTAGCTTTTTGAGAAACCTCCAGACTGACCTCCACAGTGGTTGCACCAGTCTGCACTCCCACCAAGAGTGGAGAAGGGTTCCTTTTTCCCCACAGCCTCTCCAGCATTTATTGTTGGTGGTTTTCTTGATCCTGGCCATTCTTTCTGGAGTGAGATGAAACCTCAGAGTTGTTTTAATTTGCATTTCTGTCATGACCAATGATAATGAACATTTTTTCATGCATTTATTTGCCATTTGTATTTGTTCAGCTGAGAAGTGTGTTTTCATCTCAGATGCCCATTTCTGGATTGGGTCTTTGAATTTTGAGGGCCTGATGTTTTTTAATTCTTTATATCACATTTTTAATTCTTAAATTATGCATCTTTGAGTTGTCTACCAGCTGTTGAATTGTTACTTCCTGAGACCTTGTTATTTTTAAGAGATCTTTCCTTTCACAGTCATAGGCTGTAATCCTGTCTTCAAGCTTTGAAAGTCTTTCTTTAGTTTCCTTCATGTCAACATGCCAGCTATCGAATGAATGTTTAATTTTCTGGATATCTCTTTGAATGTTTCATACATTCTAAATCTCTCTTACGCTGTTCATTCATGGTTTCCCTCATTTTCCTATGCTCCTCTGTTTTTTTTATCTGTGTCTTCTTTAGAGATGATTAGTATTTCTTTTATTATGGTTTTCATTTCTTCTTTTATCTGGGATAGAATTTCTGTTCTAATTTCTCTTATAGTTTCCTGAAGTTGTTTCTTCACTTCAGTTGACATCACTTCAGGCATTTCAGGTGTGCAATTCTCCATCTCTATGTTTTCCTCTTGTGGAATTTCTCTGGTTGGGTTGGACACCAGAGAGTGCCCTCTCCCTCTTCATCTTGGCATTTTCTTGATTTCTTCCACCCCCGAGTAGTGTGGTCCCAGGCACCCCAGCACTGGCCACAACTTCTCCGAAGCTAAGCTGTTGGACTTTTCTAACCAGCACTGGCTACGTATATCTGATGTTGGGTGCCTGTGTCTCTGCACTGAGCTGGGCACCAAGCCACCCTGGGTTTGCATGGGGAGCAGTCCTGGTCAGGCCCTGCGAATCTAAGCTGTTTAGCAATAGTGCCTGAAACGCGCCCAGGAGCGGATCTCCAACCAGTCAGCTTCCACAGGTCCGCCCACAACCTGGAGCTCCCAAATGACTGGTTTTTCTGGCTTAGTTCCAAGCAACTTCCGTGGGTCCGCCCGCAACCTGGCGCTGATGCCAGAAGTAGTTAGCAGTCTTGGCCCTGGGCGTAATCTGCCTGAGTCCAAGATGGGGCCCAGCGGATCAATGTCTCCCATGGGGCGGGAGGGGGGTGGAATTCCAAGCACTCACCAGCAGCCAGCGCAGATCTCCACCTCCACCACTCTCCTTCACCCCCGTGCCTCTCCACAGAGATCTCTGGGGTCCACCGCAGCTGCGTCCATGACCGAAACCACGACTGGGCGTCTCCAGGCTTAGCAGCTCTTCTGGCAGGGTGAATCTGGCTCCAGGCTGAAGCGCTGCCAGCCGCCACCTTCTTCTTCATTTAAATTCTTTTTATTCTCTTTGTGGGCTTCAATTCCTATTTTAGATTCTTCCTTGGTCCAGGGGACCCACTTCCTTCCTTCTTATCCTCTCCATGATGTGTTATTCCAGCATCTGAACTGTTTCTCTCAGAGAGACTGCTTACTCTGCTGCTTACTGTTCCGCCATCTTTAGCTCCTCCCTCAGTTCTATTGATTTTAAAGTTCATAATTTTGCATGGATTTAAATGTCACTTTTCATATATTTATTCATCTGTTCCTCAAACATTCACTGAGGACACACTGCTGTGTAGTAGGGAATATAAACTTAAAAAGTAAGAGAAGTAAGTAAACACAAAGGAAGAAGAACATCAAAAGAAACAAAGAGCTTTACCAATGACTTCCCAAATCATCCCTTGAAGACTTGCAAGGCTAGTAACAGCCGCTGCAGTGGCAAAAGGTGGAGTCCAGGGAAGCTAGCAAGGACCTAGTCATAAAGCATACTTCTCCATGCCTTGCTCAGAGCTTTGAATTTGACCCAAGGCAATGGCATTCCCTTGAAATGTTTAAGCAGAAAAATGGGATAATTTAAGGAACTGCTCAAGAGGTAGACAGAGGCAAAGGAGAAAACAGGAGTACATGATGGTGGGGATTTGAGATAGGTAATAACCGAGAAAATGGAGGAAACAGATACGCCTGGAAAATCTTTCCTACCAGTATGTGAACACTGAAAATCAACAAGAGTTGGCAGGGGAATGATATGAACAATGAGATGATCAAGGATGACTCCCATGGATCTGGCTTGAACCACCCAGGGGACGCTGATGCTCTTCATTAAGAGGAAAAACCTACAGAGAAGAAAATGAAAAAAGCATGATTTGGATCATGTCAAGTTTGAAGAGTGTGTAACATTCAAATAAAAAGTAGAGTTTGGGATCTGGATCTAGGAAAGTGTAGAGATGGAGGTCTTCAGCAGATAAGTAGTCACAGATGGAGTTTCCGAAAAAGAGATTCTAAGACAAGTTTGTTGTTCTTGAGTTTATTGGGGGAGAATTTTTTTTTTTTAATCAGGGTCTCACTAAGTCGTTCAGGCTTGAACTTATTTATGTAACCTAGACTGGCCTCGAACTCATGACAGTCCTCCTGCCTCAGCCTCCCCAGTGCTAGAATTATAGGCATGGACCTCACACCCTGCTGGGGGAGGTTCCTATGGTCAGTATCTGTGGGGAAATAAAAGAAACTGTATTCTCCTGATCTTAAAGGAACCTTTGCAGTGAAGATGGATCTTCAGAATTTATCTGAAATGGGACAAGAAGGGGCTCTTTAAACCCTAGGTCAAGAGTGTATGGGACACCCCTGGGAAGGCACAGGATCTTGGGTCAGAAGTCTCTCTTAACCTGATGGCCAAACAAGGACTCAGCTGAGAGGAGTCTTGCAGTGATGAATAGGTGCCTCCATCCTGGGAGGCTCATATCTGAAGGACCCACAGAATCCTCTACCAGAGAGATTTGAAGACCTGAAAGTATATGAGCACCCCCACAGAAAGACTGGGAAGTCTGCAGAGTTCAGCAAAGGCAGAAGAGAAAAGGTGAAGACATGTGTAGTGAGAAAGAGGTCAATGAAGGAGAATTATGAAGAATGAGTGAATAGAGAGGCCTCTTTTGTGAGTGTATGACATATAGTCAAAAATAAGGTAAATGCTGCTGCTGAATGCCACCCAACAGAAAGGCAGCTTTGTAAAAACATGACAGTGTATTGTTATCGATTTTATTCACCAGATCTGGCACCATATGAGTTCTGACATTTTCCCTAAGTCAAAATGGCCAGGAAAGGGAACCATTTTGAATCAACTCAAGACACAGAGGCAGCCATGACAGTGTAACGAAAGGCACTGAGAAAGGACTGGGGATTTGGCCCAGCAGTTCAAGTGCTTCCCTGGTAAGGGCAAGGTCATGAGTTCCATTCCTGGTATCAAAAAAAAAAAAGGCACTCAGGAAAGAGGACTTTCCAAACTGCTTCAGAAAGTAACACAAATGATGAACGAATGTGTTCAAAATAAGGAGGAGCATTTTGAGGGGAATTAACAGAATGTGTGTCTTACTGGAATAAATTTTTAAAACACTCACTGTATTGTTTGATCACACCTCCTGTATGTGTATTTTTGCTGTTTTGCTTTTTGCAGAGGTGGGGGTGGAAGCCAGGGTCTTACGCTTACTGGGTAAGCACTCTCCCACTGAACCACACCCTCAGCCCTTACTTTATATGTATTTATTTCCTCTTCTATTGCTTGGAATCCACAATTTAAAACTTTAAACACTGAATAATTTTGTAATTTTTGGTTCTGGTTGCAAGAATGTTCTCTGAGAGGCTTAATTTGGATTTTAAAGATGACAAATGCATGCAGTACTCTGCTGAGGTCACCAATTCTCAAGAAATAAGAGTGTCCAAAGAGATAAACAAGAGAACACTGTATTCAAAAGTGGGTGAGATGCCCTAAAATTCACTGTCAGTGAAAATTTCCTTTCCTTTTATTACAGTAACTAACAGAAAAAGAAAGGGTAAAGAAATTTTCTGTTTCCCATGATTTATTTGACAGACTGAAATTGTAACTCCATTTCTGTTTCACTTACAACAGTCCTTTTAGCATTTTTTTTTTCTTTTTCTATTAGGTATATAGATCAATGAATTTCATTTTGACAAATTTATACATGCACAAAACATATTTTGATCATTCTATTTAAGAGCAGTTTGGAAATTTTCTCGGTTTTAAAATATCACTTTTTTTCCATAGGAAGCTTAGGAGTTTAAGAAATACATTAGTGTCTAGAAAAATTAATCTCCACTAGCAAAATAACAGCAAACAATTAAGTATGGATAAGACAAAATTAGTGAGAAACACAAATGTCACGAAAAACAGAACTTTGTCTCCGTTTCCTACCCACACACAAAGTGACACAATTCTTTTGTCACACATACCGAAACCCTCATATAACCAAGATACCTCACTGAGGCCAACTAAAATTAGGCCTTCTAGCAATTAGCTTCCAAAACCCTGGAGGTCAGCTGTGTGTGGCCGTGGGAGGCCGGGCTTTCTCTTCTGGCCAGTGGCAGTCATGCCTCACCAAGGACAGGGCAGGAAGCCAGTGTACCTGGAGCAGGTATAACCGGTTGCTATAATGGCAGCAAACCTTGAAACCACACAGTGAGTCACAACCCATACCATTTCTCAAGTTCTGTATTCTTTTATAGCTTTCCTAACTTTCTGAGGAGTTCACCAGTTTGCCAGGCATTGGTGAACAACAGTAGGAGAAACCAGGCCCCCTGTTGGCTGTTGTCCTGGGCACTGGTGCCAAACTACCTACAATGACGAATGTACCTGTCTCAAAAGCCAGTGTCAGAGTAAACACCTGAGTTCTCACCATGCTGTCAAGTGTCTCAGGCAGGGAAACCAGACTGAGAAGGAAAACTTCAAAACTGAGTAAAGTGATCTGGCAGGCTATGAACAGAAAGAAGTCTTATTAATATTTTTCTGAGTCACTGAAACCGAGGAGGCCAGCTTAGGGGCCTCTTGGTTGAGAAAACAAAAAGAGTTTCCTTTTAGGCATTTTATGTTTGTTTTGGATCAATCCTCTCTAGTTGTCTTCTTCCAAATTCTACCCTTCTCAAATCTTATTCGTTCATTATCAAACTCCATGAGCAAGATTAAGAAGTCTACCACCCTTTATGAGGAGGAGACTGTTCTTTGCAATTGCCTTATACAAAATAAGTCCTCCATAAATGTTTGTTCTGGAGGTCTGTCACATTATGTCCTTAAGGGGCTGCTTATCCTGTCCTCATCACTAGCCTGTGGGTGTGGGTGTGAAGTGCCCCCTCCTTGCAGGTGCAGGGTCCCTCCAGACAGCTCAAAAGTAGATGATAGAGAATGCAAAACAAACAAACAAACAAAACCTGCAACTAGGCCAGGAATTTAGATCAGCAGCTCAAGCACTTGCCTGGTAAGTGCAAGACTGTGAGTTCGATCCCTGGTACCAGAAAAAAAAAAAAATCTTAAAAAAACAAAACCCGCAACTAGAAATTTGCATCTGTTTGGGCCCTTGCTGGGAGCACCTCCCACATGTAGGAGATGCTTTTGAAATTGGAAGGGAGGGGGTTAGAGCTTGCCCATTTAGGGCACCCTCAGGCTTTTAAAACCTCCCAAGTAGTCTTTTTTCCTCTGGTGCCTTATCAGTGTACCACGTTTGAAATGGGACCTGTGACTGAATGAAAATAAACTGCATGTTAAAAGTTGATTATTGGAAACAGCATTACTTCAGTTCAGAATGCTCAAATGAATACGCGCATCGCTAGTAGAACCTGGAAACTTGGTTCCCCCAGATACAGTCGACGCTGTCCAAATTGAAGCCAAACAAAGACTTGAAAATAATTATGAGAAGTATTTTAAATTTTTTTTTAAATTATGGGGGTTTTTTTGTTTTTTTTCCAGAAGTGGTGGAATAGAATGGTTGAAAGCAGGACTATAGACTGCCTGGGTTCGAATATTACTCTAGGGTGTTTGGGATGTCTGCAGTGTCTTGTCAATCTTTACACAGCTCATCATTTATAAAATGAAGCTGGACATGGTGGCGCACTCCTGTAATCCCAGCACTTGGGAGGCTGAGGCAGGAGGATCGTTGCAAGTTCGAGACCAGCCTGGGCTACAAAGTGAGCCCAAGGCCAGCCTGAACTGCATAGCAAGAACCTGTCTGAAAAAGGTAAAATAAAATAAAATAAGAATAATAGTCTGTACTCCATAGGTCGGCTGGAAAGATTAGTTAGGTTAATATATACTGAGCCCTTAGAACTATGCCTGGCATTATACATGATAGGTATTATTTCCAGTTTCTCAGTATGTGGTTTTTTACTACCTAAGCAATCAATCTCGTTGTACATGACATTCACACCTTGTCTTGCATTTGAAGTCAGCCCAAGACTCTGACTAATCCATACTTAAACCAGAGATTTGCACCCAACCAATCCAACAAAGAATGTACATTGTTCTATCGTTCTCAGTTATTCAAAGTATGTACGGTTGGTGTACACTGGTATAAAAAGGCTGGGGTTGTAGCTAGCAAGGAACTAGGTTCAATTCCCCATATCAAGGAGAGAAAGGGGGATGGGAGAGGAGGGGAGAAAGAAAGAAAATATATGTACATGATTCACTTCTACTGGTGATCAAAGTCACGACCTTGCGCACTAGTGGGAGACACTTGTGCTGCTGAGCTATATCCCCAACCCACATGATTCACTTCTAAAGTTTTGTATTTTGCTTTGGGTTTTTGTTTTTGTTTTTAGTTTTTAATTTTATTTATTTATTTATTTATTTATTTATGGTACTGGGAATCAAACTCAGGACCTCAGGCTTGCCGAGCAGGTGCTATACCACTGAGCTAAATCCCAGGCCCTTGTTTTGTTTTTTAGACAGGGCTTCATTACTCAGTTCAAGCTGGCCTTGAACTCACTTCACAGCCCAACTTGGCCTTGAACTTGCAGTAATCCCCCTGCCTCAGCCTCCCAAGTGCTGGAATTCAGTCATGAGCCACCACACCCTGCTTGCTTTGGTTTTTTAAATTCTTTTCATTAAAAAAATGGGAAACCTACCTTTCATTTCTTGGTGATAATAAAAGCAAACAAGAAATCAGATATGAAATTACAGAAGAAAAATATAACAATCACATTGACTCATAAAGGGAAAATAAATTAAGTTCTCTTATGTGGTTTAAATTTGGCCAGAATATGTGTATAGGGAGTATTTGTTCTAGGTCAAATTCTGAGAACTTCTAGATTCCTACAGTTGTCTTTTTCTTAGGTGAAGAATCTAATGAGCACCTGAAGACCAACAGGATCTGTTATAATTATATATAATTCAGCGTGAATACAAGAGATCAAAGTCCTAGATCTGACTGTATCACCAACTTAATGTCTCATGACAAATGACTTGCTATTTTGTGTCTCAACTTCCACCTGTATCGGACATGGATAAAACATTTAGGGTAAAGTAATAATGAGAGTTAAAAAATGGTTTTTAATACTAAGGTTTAAATCCAGTTTCGTGGGGCATGCTTGTAATCCCAGCACTTGGGAGACTGAGGCAGGAAGATCACTGTGAGTGCAAGGCCAGCCAGGGCTACATAGTGAGACCCTGTCTCTAAATAAATAAATAAATAAATATGGTTTAAGTGACATATGATGTGTTATTCTCCACCAATAAGAGATTCAGTCACTCTTCTCAAAGCTATACTTTTGCAAAACTTAAAGCAAAACAGCACTTTAAGTTAGTGCGACTGCTCCATCCTCCCCTCTCTCAGCATCTGTAACCCTTAAGACTATCTTGCCACCCTGAAATCTCCTGCATATCTGATCTACTGTACTTAATTTCTAAAAGTAAAAAGCCCATTGAAAAACAACAGGACAATCATCGAATAACTTCAGAAACCTTCCATTATGGACAGTAAAAAGATTTTTCTTAGGAGTAGAAGACACATTGCAGATATCCTAACAATTGGTATGAAGCCAAGACAGAAAGTGTCACAGAAATATTTGGGGCACATGTGCACTAGGCTTGCCATGCACAGGTGAGAACTTTGCATGTTCATAGCCGCAGTGGCAATGGCAGGTCACTTGCAGCCCTGCTCCTAGCCTTTCTTGTGAGCAAACTAATTCACTTTCCCCAACCCCTGCAAGTACCTTGTCCATTACCTCACTTGCAATAAACTAGTCTTCATTCACTAGTATAATGCATCCTAGGAATCGCACTAGCTTCTTGGATGTGCAAGAAGAGAATTCTTATGCTGTAAATGGGACCTGGGAGGCCATTTTCACTATCCACTTTGTGAACACCAGAAACACTGATTGAGTGATGATTTTATGGTGACATTATCTATGGAAGGAGCCATTCACTTTGAGAGTAGCAACTAAAATGAGCATTAATCTATAATTACACTAAATTATATTTGTTTCTAAATTTATAATATGTACATATACATAAATCATATAACAAAAATCAAATACTCTATAGTATTTATACATTATAAATTTAAAAAAAATCATTAAAAGTCCACTTGGAAGTTCTCATTCTCCCATTCATCCACTTTCATCCAATTCTCTTTTCTCCCTCCCAGAGGTAGTTACTAATCTGAATTTGTATGTTTTTACACTTTTTTGGATTAGTTTTTACACTTCCATGTTCTTACACTTTTAACTGTTGTTTCTGTCCATACACAATCTGGAGTATAATTTTTTTTTTTTTTTGGCGGCACCAGGGATTGAACTCATGACCTTGCGCGTGCCAGGCAGCCACTTAGACCGCTGAGCTAGATCCCCAGCCCTGTTTTTGAGACAGGGTCTCACTATGCCGTTCAGGCTGGTCTTGAGCTCACTTTGTGGCCCAGGCTGGTCTCAAACTCACAACAATCCTCCTGTCTCAGCCTCCCGAGTGCTGGTATTACAGGCATGAGCCACCATGCCCAGCTTGGAGTATAATTTGTAGACTGTTTTAAGCACACATTTCAAAAATTTTAAGAATTAGAGATTGAGTATTTTTGGCACTCAATCTGAAGTGGCGCAGAAAGAATAAAAAGAGACAAAGTATAGAAAGGCCTTTAATGCGGGCACAGAGAGCGGCAAAGAAGTGTAGGAGCTCTCCGTGAGAACCAAGAAGTGAAGCTGCCTTTATCAGGTTTGGCTGGGGAGGAGTCTGGGAGGCGGGCAAAATGACATACTAACAGCTGATTTGAAGGAGCATCCGCCTGTGCAAAACAGAAAACAGAAAGATTTACTGGGGGCTGGGAGTGGAGCGTGGATGGTTGTGGAGTTTTGGGATTGGAGAGAGTTCGGCGCACGCGCAAAAAGGAAGCGGGAGGTTAATTTCCGGAACTAGAAGGAAAACACAGAAGTTACTCTTAGAGTGATAAGTTGCTTCTCTGGGCCCGGTACCAAGTTGGGCGGATGTCGTGTTAGAGACAACTACGCCCCAGGCTGGCAGAATCTATCAGAGATAATGTATATAAAGCTTCTAATATATTAAAATTCAATATACTATGCTTAATATTATTGTCTGTAAAATATCTACATGAAACTAAACACAGTTCAGCAGATCTAGGGCCACTGCAACAGAACCAGGGCTGACACTGGCCTCCTTGTAATCCCCCATCCCATCAAGCTCACTCCTGGCCTTTGAGTCTGCTCTTCCCTCTACCTGAAGGTCCCATTTTAGTCAAAGGCCTCCATCCCTCATTTCATTCAGATTTGATGGAATAGCAACACTATTCTACTCTCTCACTCTTTATTCCACTTTATTCATTAAAGTAGTCACCATTGCCTCTGTTTCATGTCTCTTCCTCCTCTAGAATATTGACTCTTAGAGCACACCTTTTGCAGCTAATTGTATCACCAGGAAGAGGACCTTGAACACAGCAAGTATCAAAATACCTGTAGCTCAACTGCACCAATTGATCAACAGTCCTATCCAGTTCAAACTGTTCTTTGGTTCCCATAACCAAAGTTACATATTATTAAAACACTTTCTCTCAAATATACCTTATCCTCCTCATCTTATGCCTTATACACAGTAGGTGCTCAACAAATGTTTTACTGATGCATTTTTCCTAACCAAAAAGTACTCCTTGGATTACAAATTATATGGAAGGATGCGGTTGTGCACACCTCTAATCCTAGCATTCAGGAAGCTGAGGCAAGAGAATTGCTACAAGTTCAAGGCCAGCCTGGGCTACATAGTGAGTTCAGGACCAGCCTGAACTACACAGAGACAACTTGTTTCAAAAATTTTTTAAAGAAATTATGTGAAGAAAGCAAGACAAGAGTATAAAGATGAGTTTTTGAAGAGGACTCTAAGAAACAAAACAAAATGATAGTGAGACTAGCTATCTGGATATTTTTCTCTTGTCTCATAGTATTCTATAGTGTACTCTTACCTTTAAGCGGGAATTGGTTTAGAGACATACACTCCTTTTATTCTTCAAAACGTAACAAAGTCTTTATGAAAAAGTAAATAAATATCATTCCTTTATTAATAAAGATTACAAAACAAAATGAAAAAATAACATGTTAAAGCTTTTGATCCATACTGGCAAAGTGCTCTCGAAGTAGTAAAAGTTGATTTCATGTAAATTTTGTTTTGTATTTTTAAAATCTATGCACAGTTATGTGTACACATATTCCACCATGCATCACTGGTCTGAGAAATGCATCATTAGACAAGCTCACAGTTCTGCGAACACCAGGGAGTTTCCTTGCACAAACCTAGAGAATACAGCCTACTACCCACTTAGGCCATATGGACCGTCTTTCACTCCTAGGCTACTAACATGGATAATGCCTTCTTGTACTGAATATTGCAACAGTTTAACACCATGGTAAATATTTGTGTATCTAAGCACATAGAAAAGATACAGTAAAAGTACAATGCAAAATATTTTTTTTAAGATGCGTACTTGTATACAGCACTTACCATGAATGGAGTTTGCAAGAGTAGAAGTTGCTTTGGGTGAATCCATGAGTTGAGAGTGAATGTGGAGGCCTAGGGCATTACCTACACTTCTGCCTGTCTTACAAACACTGCACCCCCAGGCGACACTATATTTCTTTAAATCTTTTTCTTTGATGAATTAACTTTATCTTACTATAAACTTTTATTTTATAACTTTTTTAATTTTTGTAGAAACACTTGGCTTAAATATAAATACATCGTGCACCTGCAGAAAATATTTCCTTGATTTCTATCTTTATTCTATTTTTTTAAAGTTTTTATTTTGGTTTTCTTTTTTAAAATATCTTGTTAAAAAAAAAATAAGACACAAGCACACATATTGTCCTAGGCCTTCACAGGGTCGGACTCATCAAAGCCATTCTTGAACCTCTATATCTTTTCTTCAATATAGAGTCTTCTTGCGAATAAGGAGGATGCGGTATAAAACCCGTAATGTCTTTATTTGACAGAGATTGCTGTAAACATTTTGAATTGATTCGGGCCTCAGTGGCAGTCATGAGAAGACACAAAAGAGGATTTACAGAACTGTTTCAAAAAGTGGCAAGAGCAACGGGGTAAGAAGCAACAACATACAGGGTGCTGCCATCATCTTGATAACAGCTCCTTCTAGAATATTTCCTGTAGGATTTGCCTGACGCTGCTTTACAGTTAGTTTTTTAAAGGTATAAGTAGGAGTATACTCTAAAATAATGATTAAAAGCATAATATATTAAATGCATGAATGAATAACATTTATTGTTGTCAAGATAGGTACTGTATGGAACTGTATATGCTGTACTTTTGTACGACTGGCAATGTGGTAGGTTCACACCAGGTTCACCACAAGCACATGAGCAATGCCTTGGGTTATGATGTGTTTTTCAGCTCTGTTATAATCCTACAGGGTACCCGGTGCATCACTGATGGAAATGTTGTTAATAAGGCACGCACCCCTCCCCGCCCGTGACTGTGTACATACTGAGGTGTGATAGAAGGGTATTGGAACTATTTAAATAAAATACATGTTGCTATTAATCCCCTTCAAGATATTCCTCCTTGCTTCAAACACACTTAACCCATCCGTTGTTCTTAACCACTTTCTGAAGAAACTCTGAAAGTCCTCTTTCTTGAGAGTCATTAGAACACTGTCTTGGCTGCCTCCATGTCCTGAATTGATTCAAAATGTTTTTCTTTCATTGGCCACTGTAACTTTGCAGAAGAGCCAGAAGTCACGCAGTGCCTCATCTGGCGAATAAGATAGAGGAGGGCACACCATAATGATTTTATTTGACAGAAATTGTTGTAAATATTTTGAATCAATTGGAGACATCGAGGCAGCCACAAAAAGTTACAAAAGCAGACTTACTGTTTCAGAAAGTGGCAAGAATGCTGGAACAAGTATGTTTAAAGTGTGAGGAGTAACTTGAGGGGGATTAGTGGCATTGTGTCTTTTACTGTAATACTTTGCTCATTTTTATTTCAACATTCACTCTTTCATTACATGCATATATGATACTGAATTCTATTTGCATTTCTTTGATAGATAGTGAGTGGACATCTATATAATGTGCTTCTTCATGAATTTTATTTGTGTGTGTGCCTCATCTATTTAATCTGTATCCATTTTACTTTTTTGGCTTTAGAATGTTTATATATCTTGGTCAAGCAAATGCATGCTTAGGAATATATTCTTAGGATGTGCTATCGCTTTTAAAATTTAAAAAAGCACACAAAAAATTAATTCATCAAGTTCCACCATGTAACCAACATATTCAAGAAGCAGTAGGGAATATGGCCATAATTTCACCATGTGTCTGCCTTCAAAAAGAGCTCCGCTGACTTAGAAGAGAAAGAGAGGAAATACTATCAGAAACAACAAAAAAAAAGTCATGAAGTCTGAATTATATTTTGAAAAATAACCTCTGCCCTCTGATATTCTTTTTCTAAATTTGTAAGTGAAGTTCTGCTTGGTTTTTTTTTCAGTGCTGGGCATTGAACCCACCGTTTCATACAGGCCAGACGAGTGTTCTACTACTGAGCTCTACACCCAGCCCTGTAAATACAGCTTTCAATAAAGCTTTCTATTCAGATATGTAACCCATATCAGCCTGTGTAGCTGACTCAAGAATCCATGTGAACAATCTAGGTATATCCTCTTCCTTATTTCTCTCCTGAAAATGAGCACATGGACACGTCTGTGGTTGGCATTGTTTCTACAAACGGGATCGCAGCATATGCCCTTCCTCTATTTCTTTTCTTTCAACAACACTTAAAGGCAATCCCTTCTAGTCAACCAGTATATATCTAATTCTATCTTTATTAGTGGTGCATAATATTCTGTGATATGACTACTATAATTTAATCAATCTTTACTCTTAGTCTTTTTAACTCCAAAGAATGCTTTGATAATTCTTACACTTGTTTTTCCTTTATACTAGTGAGTTCTCTGAATTGGATGAATCATGTTTTTTTTTAAATAGGTGTTACACATCATTTTCCAAAAAAACTGTAACATTCACTTTGTGTGGAGTGACTACAATGTTTTCCTCTCTAGTAAAACAGACTATTGCTCATTTTGTTTCATGTGAAGTGACGTTTCATTATTTCACTTTCTACTTCCCTGTGCAGCTGTAGATTTTAGCATGCTTTCACATATGTTTGGCCATTTGGATTTACTTTCCTTCTATGAATTGTTGGTTTATATATCCTTTGCTCATTTTTCCTTTAGACGATTTGCCATTCTATAATTAAGTCAATAGGATTTTAAAAATATTTGTAAATCTTTTATTCCAAAATATAACACAAGTATCTTAAATATAATTGTACAACTGAACTGCTTTTTATAAAACAGAAAACCCTAAGACTGTCATGGAGGTCAGGAAACAAAACTTTGTGCCTCACCTTATAAGGTCTTTACCTCTCTGCTTTTTCCAATTTACAAATCTCTCCTTCCCCACAAAATAGCAACTACTTTGACTTTGATAGTAATATTTCCTAGACTTCTTTATACTTTTATCAGCCAAGCAGTCAACATTATAGTTACGTCTGTCGTGAAATTTTATATAAATGAAATTTCGTGATGCAAATTATTTCACCCAACCTTGCATGTGAGAGATTTATTCATGCTGCTACTTGTAATCCTATCCATTTTTATTAATTCAGTATATTCCATTATATGAATAGGGCACAATTTATTCCTTCTACTATTGAAGGATATTAGTTGTTTCTAATTCAAGGCTCTTAAAAAATCCAACTACAATGAAAAAACACTGATCACCTGAGGAATACACCCCTCTATTCTTTTAATTGTAATAGAATTACTAAGTCATGAGAATGGTGCATTCTTAATTTTAATAATTCCTGCCTTACAAACTGACTCTACTAGGGCATATTCTCAGTGTCCATTATCCTCGTCAAAATTTATTTTAGATGTTTTTTCCTCTCTTTCTTTCTGTCTTGCTCTTGCTTCCACTCTTGCTCCTACTCTCTCTTTCTCTTTGTCTCCAACTTGTTTTCTGTCTACTAAACGTAGTGCCATATTCAAATGAGAATGTCACCTTTAAAAATTAGCTTTTTGAGAAAGGCCAGATAGTATAATTTTAATTAGAAATGAAATGAAATTTTCTTAGGCCATATACCAAAATAAATTCCAAAGAGATGAGAGACAAAATGTAGAAAATAAAATAATACAAGCACTAGAAGTAACTTCAGTGAACTATTTTATAAATTGAATGCAGAGATAGTATTTAAGCCATGATTCAAAAGTCCAAAAAGAATGACTGATGAAGAAGATGCAGTTGTTGCCTTCCAGGACCACACTAAAGCCAGTGCTCATGACTAAATACCCAGGACTTCCTGTGAATGAACCAAATTGGCTTCTAGAAATCAGGTGCCCAGATGGCCCAGGCCTGACTGGGAAAAGGACATATACAACAATTCACAGAAAGTAGTGAGCAAATGTCACTTAAACCTATTGAAAGATGTGTAACTTAATTCATAAGTAAAATGTGCCCTAAGATACCATGTCTAATCCATCCAATTCCTAGAAACTCAAAAGCTGAATGATGCACTGTTTGTAAGCCTATGGGGAGAGAATCCTGCTTTTAAATTATGGATGGGAGAACAAACCCTAGAGAGGGGAATTTTGTAATATATAACAAAACTATATAGCCTTTGACCAGCAATTCCAAGTCTATAAAAAGGTTGTTTACGAGTTCTAAAAATGTCCCCTACAAGATTATTCATTAATGCAAGGGGAAAGTTTCTCTTCACCATAGAGGGAGTGACAATAACAGCTTCAACTAACTGAACAAAATAGTCAAACTTGGTGGCACACGCCTGTAATCCAAGTACCCTGCTGAGGCAGGAGGATTGCCATGTGTTCAAGTTCAAAGCCAGCCTGAACTACCAAACAAGACCCTCTCAAAACAACAAAAACAAAACAAAACAAAACAAAATCCAAGTAAGCAAACAGCCAGAGTGGGATAGATTGATATTATGCTCTATTTGGTGTAAGGTGCCTATAGAGTTCGAGGAAGATCACAAGTTTGCATTCCACCCGGGGAACTTGGTGAGACCCTGCCTCAAAAAAAAAAATAAATAAAAAGTTTGGGGTATAACTCAGTGTACAAGCCCTGAGTTCAGTCCCAAGTGCCCCGCTAAAAGATATACATTGTACACTAAATATTCACGAGGGCTTAAAATCAGCCACTTACTAGTGATACTACAGCCACTTACCAGGCTGACTGATTAGCCTCTGTAGTGGCCAAGCTGGGTCGGCCCATCAGTGTCCCTTCCACAGAGCAAGTTTGTGCCTGGCCCCAAAAACCTCCCACTATTGACCCACTGCCTCAGACCCACATCTCTGGTCCACATCATCCAAGAAGGTGAAACTGCAAGAAACAGGACGTATGAATACTGTCTGGCCTGGGATAGAGTGGTACATGCCTTGCCTCTTGTGGTATATTTTTATTTATTAAACTTTATGATTCGAGCATTTTACATTGGCTATGGGTCTTTCTGGCATGATTCCCAGAGACATGGAAGCTACCACAACATTAAATAAATGTCCAATACAGTGTGATTCAAGAGAAAATACAGTCAAATGTACCATGCCAGTATTGATTTTAAGTTCCGATTGGAAAAAATAGCAGGTTGAAAAGACATTTTGGAAATAAGTAGACAATTTGAAATAAGGTTCCTAGATCAGATTAGGTTATTATTCAATAATGCTTCTTTACTTGGATGTAATAAGGATGTTAGCATTTGTAGGAAAATGTCCTATTCCTAGGCCATGAATGCTAGACTGGTAGTGTGGGAAAGAGAGAAAAATATGCAAGGAATAGGCACAAATAGGCACAAACATGCAAGTATATTAACAACTAGTAGATCTGAATAAAAGCTATGTAGGTATACACTGTATCATTCATAAAACTCTTTTGTAATTTGCAGTTTTCAAAATTAATTTTTGAAACCGTCATCCCACAGCTTATTTGATTCTTTGCACCATTCTAACCCATTAGTGTTAAACGAGTCTCCAGTTAAGAACACAGTTGCCATTTTTCTTGCTTCTTAATTTTCTTGTCCTTTATGAAAAGTGAAATTTTGGTGAGGTTACTTTCATGTAGCTGAACTTAATTCAAACACCATTTTATGTATAAGTTTATGACTTTTGTTTTTATACACTATTTGTCATAAATTTGCCAAGGTTTGGTGAAACAATTTACTTCTTGGCCAGAGTTGAACTTTATTATTTTAAGATTATCCATTTTTATATGTTCTGTAGCAATTACTTCTTTTACAAAGTCAGAAAATTTTGAAGTCTCTCACCAAATGAGGCTGACTTACTTTTAGTTTGGAAATGTAAATGAAAACTGGATTAAAAGTCTATTTGAAGGGTTCACATAAGTGACATAAAAAACTAGAATACCTTCTAAACATTTTTTTACTTTTTTGGAGCATTGCTATATCAACTACAGTTCCAAAACATTAAAATTCAAATTTGAGCAGTTTATTACAGATACCACTAGGTGTGGTACCAGCTAGATGTAGGCAACCCCTTGTCAGTATCCGGCTGTGAGATTTGCCATGAACCTCCGTGCAAACGAAGCCGAATCCTAACAGGGGGATGTTGATGAAAATGCAATGCTGAAAGTGTTGGGTAGTTCCATTGTTCAACTCCAGTTTAAACAGTGGAGAAACAAACAGCAGAGAGTCAGATAGCTGTGGAAATGAGATCAGGTGCACAATAGCTGTGAAGATAGGAAACCACTGCGACAGATCAGATGGAGTGGGTGGGGGGGCATCTCAGCATTTTCTAGTTCTTGGGAGAAATGAGATAGTGGTAGAGAATGCTTCTTACACAGTTAACCAAAATTCACTTCTTGAAGTAACTATACTAACCGTGAGTAATTCATGAATTGCTGGCCATGAAATAGCTTTTTACATTTATCTGTTTTAAATTTAATTGTTTTAATTGTAATTATTCATAACTAAGGTTTATATGTAGAAAATCATTTGAAAGGAAGAGATAGATCCGTCCCTTCCCCTTATTCACTTGCCCAAACCCACAACTCTTCCCCAAGCAATCCTTTCTACAGGTCCCTAGGGCAACAAAGGTAAGTTTTATACATCTCTGCAAGTCCAATTGAAAAGTGAAGAAATTACCCTAATAGGCCCTCTTCCTCCCTCTTGAGCTTTTTCTCCTCCTGTAGGACACCCTCCTCTCCCCTCCACCTGCCCTGGTGAGTGTCTTCTTACCAGGAGCTCTTTCTGCCTCTGCTCCAGCATCTGGATTCTAAAACAGCATTGAGTTCCACTGAGTTGTTCGTGAAGGTGCCATTCTTTGTTGAAGTGACAAAGAGGCTGTGGATAATATACATAACGTATGCCAATGTACAAAAGGACAAACTTCTTCAGGCTGCTAAAATTCATACCAATACCAAGTACCCCATGGGAGGAGAATTGAGACCAAAAATTTTAGATCCTGTTAAAAAAAAAAAAAAGAGAGAGAGAGAGAAACTTAGGAATAGTTACACTTCCATTAAGGTCAATCAAAAAGCAAATACTTGTGTCATTTTTCCTGATTCCCTATCATGTGTGCATTTTCAAAGGAACTGCATTTGTCTTCAATTATATTCATTATATTCATTTAATAGGCCAAAATGTAACTTCTTGATTCAAAGGAGAAGGGACTTTATCTCACTGATAATTATAAGCCCAGTTCCCAGCATACCTCCTAAGGTCGCAATAAAGAATTAACCAAGAAACTGATAACATAATTTCCTGAGTAGCTGATAGGAACAGGACAGATTCAGGAGCAGTACATCAATTAAAATAACCCAGTCTCACCCTTCAGGAACTCAGAAATGGATATTTATTTTCTTCAAGCTGATTTGAAATTCATATAAATGAACTCTTTCAATAGGGTTCTGCTCTGCTAGAGAAAAGAGAAACATTTCGAAATTAGAAGACTTGTTAAAATTAATGTCCAAAACCAAGAAAAGCCTGAGAAATCATGCCAGCCAAGAGAAACCTAAGGAAACACGACAACGAAGTGAAATGGTGTGTCCTGCATGCTGTTGCAACAGAAAAGGGACACTAGGGAAAAAATTGGGCAATCTGAACATAGATTAGAGTTCATGATAACATCAGCATTGGTTCATTCATTGTGACAACTGAGCCACATGTTAACAATGGGGGAACTAGGTGTAGTGTATATAGGAACTCTCTGTACTGTCTTTACATTACTAAAAATCTAAAAGTTATTCTAAAGTAAAAGTTGATTAAAAGAAAAAAAATCATATGTTCACCACTAAATGAATGCCATTTCATCTCGAAGAAAGATTCTGACACGGACTCATGCTAGTGTGTGAAATCCATGGAGCTGAAAGTTATCCAAAAACAGGCTTTATGTCACCCGTTGATGGGCGTCCAGATCTTGCCCATCTACCTTGACCATCCTGCAATTATAGGGGGCAGTCCCTTGCAAGGTCACAAGGTGCGCTATTGAGAAGTTTTTGTTTTCCGCATGAAAATTATTTTCTTGTTCTTGATATTTTCACTTTTCCAATAATTCACAAGAGGTAATTAAAAATTCAAGGCATGCAAATATTGAGAACATAAAGTAAGGAGTGACTGGACAGATTTCAAGTAAAGTTAGTGAAATGGGGAAATCTTGGCATCCTCTGAGTCACACACACCTGAAGGAGTATATGAGTCCCCTGAGGGACTGGGGGAGAAGCTTGTTTCAACCCAGTGGTTCAGGGTGAAGCCTGAGCTACTATATTTATTTCTAGTGAACTCCCAGATGTCCTGGGATGCCGCTGATCCTCAGACCACAATTTGATTAGGAAGGATCAAGGTACAGAGGAAATTTGAAGCTAATGAGCACCACCTTGTGCCAGTTGGGACTGGCTTTGCCTGCCCTCTTCCTACACAGGCATTTCAAGGGAGCAAAAGATGGACCTGTTACTGGAGGGAGGGACTGGGGCAAGAACATTCCAAGGAGAAACATTAACTGCTGTTACAGTGTGATCAGCATGAAAATCACATGGGTTTCAGCACTGTCTCAGCTGGGGACAGCCAGCAACCAGGTGATGAAGATGGAAAAGACAAACCCCAGCTTGTAGCCCTTCTCTCGTGTGTTTTTACTGGCCACCTTGGTTTGCAGTTATTTCTTTTTCTCTAAATTCTATAACATGAATTAACTGTACTGCTCATCCGATGTTAACCTGGATTAGTGGTGTTTTACAAAAGGCTCCTTTGAATTTAAAAAAAAAATTCTAGAGGAAAAGAATAATGCTTGATTTTTTCTTTGTGACATTGTCTTTCATTCAGTTGGTACTCAATAAATGTCTCCTGAATGAGTTAAAAGAGGTATTTTGAGAGGCCAGATTTTTGCAAGTATACCAGATTAATGTCTTTTCTTTAAAATTTCCCTGACTTACTTCAAATGCTCAAGATAGCCTAAACAGGTTTGGTTTTGCTCTAAGTCCTTTTTCTGTATTTTCAACAGTATTGCACAAAGCAGTTTATCTTTCAAGTGCACTGTTACTTTCTTTCCTACAGTCAGTCTCCTGATGGCTTTTTCTGGGGAATTCAGGCCAGATTTCTTTTCTTCTAAGTTGCAATGCCGCCTCAAGTGTATATCCCAGCTGGGCCTAAATTGGAAGCAGGGAGCTGCCAGCGGACCACAGAAGGACACACACTCCCAGTTCCCCCTCCTTTTCTCTTGCCCACTTCCCTCTCCTCCCCCCACTTTCAAACAGAGCTCAGTCAGGGGTGCAGCTCCTGACAGGACTACTTTCTAGTAGGCCTGTGTTAAGGATGATTGAAAGCTATACCAGAGTCCTATGATTCACAAGCGTTTTAATCACTTCATAATAGCAAATTTAACCTTCATGGAAATTCCTAAAAAAGATATTATTCTTATGTCCTCCTTTTTGCAGGGGAGGAAACAAAGCCACAAAGCTGGGCTCAGAATCCAGCCTCTGAACCACAGGGAACAAACCAAGGAAAAAGAACCCAAATGTCATTAGGCACGGTGGCACGTGGCTGTATCCCGGCACAGCGATCCTCCTGCCTCAGTCTCTGAGTCCTGGGATCACAAGCATGCACTGTGAGTTAAGGCCAGCCTTGGCTACACAGTGAGTTCAAGGCATACTAAACTACATACTGAAATCTTGTCTCCAAGAAACAAAAGCAAGAGAAAAGAACCCAAACGCCATCAGATTTCTTAATGGCGAAGCCGGATGTTTTAGAACTTCAAAATGCTCAAGGAATTCTATACCCAACCAAGTTATTAATCGAGTATGAGTATAGAAAAAAACATTTTCAGACACGCAAAGAATTTGAAAATAGTGCTCTCCTCTGTCCTTTCTTAGGATGCTATCTACTAAAAGGGAACCAAAGAGATGAACCAAGAAAAAAGAGAACAAGAGGGGCTGGGGCGTGAAGCAGTGGTAGAGAATTGCAGGCATGCAGAAGGCTCTATGTTCCATCCCCAGCTCTGCAAAAATGATGGGGGGAGGGATGCTACTGGAAATTCGTAAAACTGAACCCTCAATTGCAACAGCATAGAAGCATGTTATTTAGAAATTTGGAGGCTTTGTTGTGGGGGCAGAATGTCAGGACAAAACCTTAGAAATTTTCCCTATGTTTTAAGCTATGTGTGCAGAAAATTGGAAAACTCCTATCAGTTTTTAGCAAAAGTTTGAGCATTTTCATAAAAATGAAAATTAATAAGTGACTTTTTGTTAATAACCCTATTGTCTTTCTTCTTTCTGACTCTACTTCACAAGTCTCCAGAAGGCTCCCTCCTTGCAGCCCAGTAGATTCATGCCCATGCACCTGTTCACTAAACTGTCTCTTATATTTTCTATCTGCCATTCATTGTGTGTAGCTAATGAATGTATGAATATGCCATAAAAATTCCTGCCAGAAAGAATTCCCCAAATGACAATGAAGAATTAAATCACAATAAAAAATGCATAGGAAGGTGGTGTAGATGATATTGTTACAGAAGATAAGAAATAAAAGGAATCTTTTTGAACCATTGTGATTAAGCAAAGCTTCGGGGGGAAGGGAAATGTGTATGTGTTCATGGTGAGGACCTGGGGAGAGAAAAGGAATGGGCCTTCTAGACCCGGACAGGGGCAAGCAAAGACAGAATCAGTGATAAGGCTGTGTTCAGTGTATCTCTTTGCTTAATCACAATGGTACTTTCAATAGACAAACTCAGTAACAAAGCTCAAAGGTCAGAGTAGCAGAGAAACTTGAGGCAGGAAAACCAATAAAAAGGCTCAATAAACCTGAGCATGGTGATGCATGTCAGTAATCCCAGAACACTGGGAAGCTGAGGCAGAAGGATTGCAAGTTCAAATCCAGCTTGACCAATTTAGTGACTTAGCAAAATCCTGCCTCAAAATAAAAGAATGGCCAATGGACTGGGGAAGTAGCTCAGTGCTATTAATGTGGTTTCAATCTCCGGGACTGAAAGAAAAACAAAACAAAACAAAACAAAACACACAAAAAAAACCTCTTTGAAATAATTGAAATATGAAGTTGTAAGGGTTTGGGTCAAGATGAGTCATTTGACCAGTTGCCACTGTCTTCATTCTCACAGTGAGCATTGGCTGTGCTCATCCTGTGCCAAGTATGATACTAGCAGTCAGGGGGATAGTGGTGCCTGTCCGAGGACTCATATTTGACCTGGTAAGAGACAGTGAGACTAGCATGAGACTCAAAAGATTTGTTCCTGTTTTGTTCCCTTGCTGAATCTCCACCCCTTGAAGAGATCCAAGCACGGCTTAGGCCTTCACAGAGGTTGCTAATGACATTCAGTAGTGTATTACAGGATCATAGGATTATTATGACAAGGCCAAGCACAGTTTGCTGTACAAGCACTCAGAAAGATGCTTGATTCAGGAACCTCCCCAGGCTAAGTTGACTCAAAATACAAGTACTATGATTTCAATTCTAATACATATCCTTGTTTATCTTTTTCGTATTTGACATTTAGAAACCTTATAACCCATGACAATTCTATCGTTTGGGTGGTATTTTCTTTTCTTTTTTTTAATTTTTATTTTTATTTTAAAGAGAATAAAACAAGCAAAATAAAGCAGAATAAAGCCAATCAAAACAAACCAGTGTAAGTGACACAGAACTTCAAAACAAGACAAAATCAACAAATAATGCCTTTTGTTGTCTTCCAAATAGCTGCAGATACCTTCAGACATAGTAAAAATCAAATGAAACAGAACAGAATGGAACCAATAAAAACAAAACAATGCATGCAATAAAGCACTCCAAAACAAGACAATAGTAAATGCAAAATGGCTACCATAATATATCCTGTTATCTTTGAAATAGCTGCCCACATCATCGGATATAATAAAATCAAATAAAACAAGCCAGAATAAAACCCAAGCCAACAAAACAGTGAGAATGATACAGGACTTCAAAACAAGATAATAGGGAATAACAATGGCTACCACCTTCAGAAGGAGATCTCCCATAGATGCTACATTACATATTATTATCCTCTGAATAGATGATCAGACTACCGGCTTTAGACCTGGAAAGTCAGTGAAACACTAAACACTACAAGCATTAAATTGTAATTTATCTCAATAGCTATCATCACAGCCTGTGTTTCTTCAGATCAGCTGGTCACTTAAGGCTAAGGGAGAGGGGTGGTTGGCTCTTCTTGTTTCCCAGCCCACATGCTGGAAGGGGCTGGCATATGGCTCTTCCCCCAGTGGCCCATTGGGTGGTATTTTCTTTATCACTAGTATAAATTTTGTTTGATTTTACTTATCCCTGATGGTATGGGCAGGTATACTGCAGATAACAAGAGGCATTATGGTAGCCTTATCGATTGCTTTTTACCATGTTTAAAAGTCATGTACCATGTTCATTGCTTTGTTTTGATTGACTTTACTCTGTTTTGTTTTGTTTGGTTGTATTCTTTTCAAAATAAAAAAAAATTTCAAAAAAAAATAAAATAAATTAAAAATAAATAAATAAATAATGTTGCACCCTGCAATAAATTAGAATTGATTGAAATAAAGCACCCAAGCCAGTCTTGCCTTTCTAGAAATCTGCACAGCCAATAGAGTCACCCAATCTTACAAACTCCACCTTTATAAAGACTCTTGCAGGGCCAGGAATTTAGCTCAGTGGCATAAGCGCCTGCCTGGCAAGCGCAAGGTTGTGAGTTCAATCCCTGGTGCCACATTAAAAAAAAAAAAAAGACTCTTCAACACCCACTTCTTTGCATGTCTGTTGTAGACTAATTTAACAGCCTCCTTGTATTCCAAAGTTTGTTCTCTTGCATCTGTTATCCATCCCTCAGCCAGGTGGATGTTCCCAGTAACCATCTTTACCTATGTTACTCTGCTCCCAGACAAGGTCTAAACTCCGTAGAATGGCATACAAGGCATTTCAAGATTTCTCTACTAGCTGTACCAGCATTTCCCTCCCTCCTCTACCTTTTTACTTGGCTGATCCTCACTTACTTCATGGAACCCGAGATACTATTAATTGGTAAGTCACAACTTTGTTTTATGAAACATTAAGAAAGAAAAAGAGACTCCCAATCAAACGGGGCCATGCTGAATTAGACTGGTCCTAGGAAAAAGAGACCTGAGTGCAGAGATTGACAGGGGAGGGTGTCCTCGAGCATCATCCACGAGGGAGTGAGGACAACCAGGTGGCAGAGGGAAACAGTGCACACCAGTGGAATAGAAATAGAGGCCCTGGCACTCCCACACTGAGCTCTGCAGCTGGGGGCCCCTTGATGTCTCACACAAAGGCAAGGGACCTTAACCTTTGTACCTGCACATCATCTAGTCACTACATGTAGAGTGTAGACTTGAGTGAGGCCTGCCCCCAACAGCAGGCAAATCCAGAAAGGAATGTCCAGCTGAGAGCTGGTCTCTGTCAACACTCCAGAAAACTGAACTTAGAGGAAAAATCTGGGCAGCATTCACTGAATCCACTACAAATGCCATCGATTATAAGACAGTCTGATACTAGCCATGATAGGATGGGACAAAGTTACATTTTAAAATTCAATGAAATATGGCATGTTTGATTGATTTCTTTTCTGCTTCAGTCATTATTTTTGCTGACTTACAACCAAGAATTCTTGGGATATAGGGGAGGAAAGGAGACTAGAAAAATGCTCAGTTTTAGTTACTTGGTTTATTTGATTTATAGTACTGAGAACCAAACAAAGGGATGCTCTACCATTGAGCTACATCCCTCATCTTTTTTCTTTTTTGGTTTTTTTTTTTTAAGACTAGGTCTTGCTAAATTGCCCAGGCCAGCCTGCAATTTGTGATCCTGCTGCCTCTACCTACCCAGTATCTTGAATTACAGGTGTGTCCATGACACCTGGCCTTCTTGTTGTCATTGTTGTTGTTCTAAACCATCTTAACCATTTTGAGATGTGCAGTTCTGACATGTTAAGTACATTCACATTCCTGTGCTGCCATCATCTCCATCCATCACCAGAAATTTTTCTCCTTCCAAAACTCTGCACCCATCAAACCAACTCTCCACATCCCCCAACCACTAGCAACCAACATCCTGCTTTTTGTCTCTATGGATTTGACCACTTGAGATGGTGGATCATATATCTATCTTTATGTACCTGGCTTAGTTTGCTTAGCACAATGTCCTCAAGTTGTGGCCCCTCTTTGAAGCAATATGACCTGATTTTCCTTCTTTTTAAGGTGAAATACTATCCCATTATGCAATTTTTTGCCGACGCATTCATCTATCAATGGGCACTTGGGTTGTTTCGCCTACCTGATAACTACTGTAACTAAAGCCATGTTTGTGCAGGAATCTCTTCAAGACCTCGCTCTCCATTATATTAAGTATATACCTAGAAGTCGAGTGGCTAGATCTTATAGTTTTATGTTTTAAAGAATCATAACATTGTTTTCCATAACAGTGCATCACTTTAAAATCCCACCAACATTGTACAAGAGTTCCAAATTTCCTACATCATAACCAACATTTATTTGGGGGTCTGTTTGCTTCTTTTTTTGTTTGTTTGTTTGTTTGTTTGTTTGTTTTTGGATGGTGGCCACCCAAGTGGTTCTGAGAAGATATCTCATTGGAGTTTTGATTTGTATTTCTCTAATGAATAGTGATATTGAGCATCTACCCTTTTGTGTAATTCTTGGCCCTTAGGATATCTTCTTTGGAGAAATTCCTATGACATCTTCTCACTTTTTGTGTGGTACTGGGGACTGAACACAGGACCTTCACTGAGCTACATCCCCAGTCCTATTTTATTCTTTATTTTGAGACAGGGTCTCACTAAGTGGGAAGACTGGGCTCAAATGTGTCATCCTCATGCCTCAGTCTCATGAGTGTTGAGTTTACTGGCATGTGCCACTATTCCCAGTGATGCACAAAGGCTTTCATGCTTGACATAGTTTGATTTGTCTATTTTGCTTTTATTGTCTATGGTTTTGATGACCATGTCAAAGAAATTACCAGTTCCAATCTCATGAAGGTTTTTATCTGTGGTTTTTTTCCTAGCAGTTTTATAGTTTCATATATATAGTTTTTAATCCATTTTGATTGAGTTTATTTTGAGGAAATTGTGTATGGCATAAGGTAAGGATTCAACTTCAGTCTTTTATATGTGAATGTCCAATGTTTTCAGCAACATTCACTGAAGAAACTCTCCTTTTCCCTCACTGATTGATCATAGCACTCTTTTTGAAGATAATTTGTGAAAGTTTATTTCTGATGTTTCAGTTTTATTCCACTTGTTTACATGTCTGTTCTTTTGCCAGTAAGTACCACCTTGGTTTCTTTGTTGTAGCTTTATAATATGTTTTGAAATCAGGAAGTGTGACTCTTCCTACCTTGTTCTTATTTTCTAAAATTATTTTGAGTATTCAGGGTCTTTTGAGGTTGCATATAAATCTTATGCTAAATTTTTCTCTATTTCTGCAAATAAGAATGCCAAAAAAATTTTGATAGTACACACAGTTCTATGCACGTCAGATTTGCAGTTGCTCTAGGATATTCAAGTGCAGCAGACAACTGACAGAACTCTCCAAGGCACTTTGGACAGAAGCTGTCACACAGCATTCCTGCCTTCCCAAGAAGCTTCAGATTATCAGCACCTTCCAAAATAACAGCAGTAAAATAAACCATAAAATACAAGGGCATGTGTTTTGTTGATATTTTTCTTTTTCCTTTTTTTTCTTGCTGCTTTTTTTTTTTCAGGGAATAAAACCAAACAAAATGAAACAGAATAAAGCCAATCAAAACAAAACAGTAACAGGTTACAGAACTTCAAAACAAGGTAACAGGAAATCAACAATGTCTGCCATAAAGCCTCTTGTTATCTTCAAAATAGCTGCTCATACTATCAGACCTAATGAAATCAAGCAAAACAGAACAAAATAAAACCAAACAAAATAAAACAAAGTAAGTGATATAGGACTTTAAAACAAGGTAAGAAGATGGACGTGGTAGCACACACCTGTAATGCCAGCACTTGGGAGGCTTCGGCAGGAGGATCGTTTCAAGCTTGAGACCAGCCTGGGCTACAAAGTGAGCTCAAGGCCAGCCTGAACTGCATGGTGAGACCCTGTCTCAAAAAGCCAAGTAAATAAATAAATAAATAACAAGATAATAGGGAATTAGCAATAGCTACCACCTTCCCTTTTTAGATGTTTCCTCCCCTTTCACTTTCACTATATCTATTGTACACTTCGGATTTCACTAACTCCTTCGGTTTTTTATACTAGGGAGACAATATGATGTTCATCTACGTGAGTCCAAACAATTTCACCCAAGACCATGATCACAGGTTGCATCTATTTACCTAAAGAACCTCATGATTATCTGTCTTTATAGCTGAGTAGCTTTCCATTGTATAAAATTCCGTATCTTTCTTATCCATTCTAAGGTTGATGGCCAAGCTATCCCTGCCTTTTTCTGGTTCCCTGTCACGTGGAGCATTGTTTTCACTCCTTTGACTTTCAGTCTATGAATTTCCTTTCAAGTTAATGTGTTTCTTGTATGCTGCATATTGATGAATCTTGTTTCTTGATTCACTCTGCCTGTGTTTCTTTTTATTGGTAAATTCAGGCCATCCACATTAATGGTTATTGCCAACATTCACTGCTCTATCTCTTCCATGCTTTTTTCCTGCTGTTGGCTCCCTATTTTTTCCCTCCATTCAATTGTCTGCCCCACTTGGAAATCCCACTCTGCTACTGTTCCTGGGACCATGGTCATTTTTATCTTTCAGTACTCTTTGTAGGGTTGGTCTAGTGGTCATGAATTCCTTCAGTTGTTCTTTGTCATGGAAGCATCTTATTTCTCTATTAATTTTGAAAGGTAGTTTTGCAGAGTACATCAGTCTGAGCTGGAAGTTGTTTTCTTTCAAAACTTGAAATACTTCACTACAAGCTCTTTTTGACTTGATGGCTTGTGTTGAGAACTCTGTTGTGATTCTGACGGCTTTCCCTTTAAAGGTGATCTGTTTCTTTTATCTAACAGCTTTTAATAATCTGTTTTTGTGCTGAATTTCTGGGATCTTGATTATATATGTCTGTGTATAGATTTATTTTGATTATGGCTAGCTGGAGTTCTATATGCCTCACTTATCTGTATATCAGGCCCTTTTCCCATGCCTAGGAAGTTTTCTGCTGTTCTTCTTCTTCTTTTTTTTTTTTTTTTTTTTTTGTACCAGGGTTCAAACTCACAACCTCACACTTGCCAGGCAAGTGTTTGTGTCGCTGAGCTAAATCTCCAGCTCTCTGCTATTACTTCTGTAAATAGTCTCTGTGTCATTTGCATTGACTCTTGCTTTTTCGCAGACACTTACCACTCTTAAATTATTTTCCTTTGCTTCTTCTTACAGCCATTGAATTGTTATTTCCTGGTTCCTTGTTAGTTTTAAGAAATCTTTCCTTTCATGGTTGATGCTTCCACTCTGTCTTCAAGGTCTGAAAGTCTATCTTCAGTTTCTTTCAAGTGGTTTTGCCAGCTTTCAAAAGAGTTTCTAATTTACTGGATATCTCTTTGAATCTGTTTAATGCATTCCAATTCTTCTCTATATTGTTCTTTCAAGGTTTCCCTCATTCTCCTATGCTCCTCTTATTTTTTATTAATGTCTTCTTTAAATATGCTCAGTGACCCTTTTATTATGTTTGTCATTTCTTCTTTTACCTGAGATACTATTTCTGATCTAATATCTTTTACAGCTTCATAAAGTAGTATCTTTACTTCAGTTGCCATCGTCCCAGAAATTTCAGGTATGCAAATTTCACTTTCCTCTATGTCTATGTCTCCTGGACTTGTTCTGTTTGGGCTGGAGGCCAGACATTGCCTTTTGCTCCTTTGTCTTGATGCTTTCCTGGGTTCCTCCAGATAGGCTGGTTGTGAGATCCCAGGTACTGCCCATGTCAGCTCTGTCCACAGTATAGGGGGATAGGTCAGGCACCTGGGTTTCTCCTAATCCAACTTCCCAGGGAGGCGGTGGAGTGCAAGTCGGGCTTCTCCAGACACTCGAGGCTTCTCCATGGTGAGGCTGGCTGCTTCTCCCTGCCTGTGGTGGCTACCTGCGGGAGAGTCCCAATGGGAGCCAGCATGCATGCAGAAGCTGGGCTAGTTGCTTCTCCCCACCCTTGCTGGTTATCCATGAAAGAGTCCCCTATTGTTGATATTTTTCTTGCCAACACAGCTTCATCCATCCAAATAAGATTGAAATAGGTTCAATCCTACTTTTAAAATAAAGTCATTTGGCTGGATTCTTCTCAAAGAGCAAAATCAGACTTTCCTTAACTTGAGGGAAATCATACTCTAAAATAAGGAGGCTCATGTTTACCCTACTGCTTTCCTCTGGCCCAGGTACAGCTTGGCAATTTTGCTTGGTGGCTAAGAGACACACCCAGCCCAAATGCAAAAATCTCAGGGTTTCATAGACTTGTTCTCAGTAAGTTTCAGGCAAGAACTTTTATCTTTTGCTAGATGCATTGCAAAACACTGTTAGACAGTCTACCAAGCACTACCAGGAAATGCTACTCCCATGCTTTTCCTCTTTTTAAAACTGTGTGCCTCTCTGCAATGCTATACAATGAAGTAAAAAAGATCTAGGAGGTTGCTATTCTGTAACTTAATTACACCGGCATTCTTATTTTTATTTCACTGTCAATGTTCAGAGGGTGAGGAAGTATTGGTGAAGAAGAACCCATCTCCACTAGCACTGAAGTGACTAAGCACTTACTTAGAATTCATAGTCTGGGACACTATCCATATCTACTAAGGTCTGAGGATGTGGTCCAGGAAACTGCATTATGACCAAGCTCCCCAGGAAATTCTTAGACATATTAACTTCTGAGAAACATGGAGTTAGAGCAAATAAAAGTTCTACCCAAAGGAATTCAACTAAGAAAATAATCTTCATAAACACGGAATAATGATTCTTGCCTAGGTTTTGGTTTTTTGAGGTTTTTGTTTTGTTTTGTTTTGTTTTTTATTTTTGAGGCAGAGTCTCATTGTGTAGTTCAGGCTGGCCTGGAACTTGCTTATGCATCCCAGATTGGCCTTGAACTCATGGTGATTATCCTGCCTCATCCTCCCAAGTCCTAACATTACAGGCATGTGCCACCATACCTGACTTCTGCCTGGTTGCTAACATATAGCTGGATATTTATTTATATAATAAGGTATCTTGTAAGTTTGGCACAGTAGATTCTCTATTGGATTCCTATATTCTTATTTCTCCTTTAGCATAGGTTGATTTTTCATTCAACTTCTCTACCCTTATTTCTGTCTAAATCTTTTAAAACCTGAAGCTTCTCTTTCAGGAAATATGATCATAAAATTTGCTTCCAACTGCATTACATTCTCTTTGAAACTAAATAAATTTATTTCATATCATAATCCACATATTTGGGAAATCCTTTACACTCACTGTTAAAATCATTAAGTCAATGTCCTTGATTTAATCTTTAAGGCTGGCCCAGCCAACGCTGAGTCACTGTAATCTTCTAGGTCAGACAGGAAAAGAATTGACGTCGTTTCAAAATACCACTGCGTAAGTGTCCCTGAGAACATGGCAGGTGAGTGTACACAGTTGGGTAATGAGATGTGATGAGCAACACCTGGAGCCAGAAGGCAAACTGGAAGACCCTGTCACCTTGAACTGTGCCCCCAGGGATGCCTTGGTGTGAGCTGTTGAGGATTCATTACACACTTTCTCTGACCTAACCCATCTCAGTGAGTTATCAAGATGTTCCTTCTCTCCAGAAAATCAAGTGGCCCGAGACAAATGATAACCTGGCATTCTCTATGCTCAGGGGACAAATGTAGTTTGGGATGTTTCACACAAAAGGGCTTCCACCGTGAGCAGGCAATGCTGGACTGTAGCTAAAAACAGAGGTGTATAAAAATAAATCTTCAACTTCTCACCCCGAACAATGAAAACATTTTCTGGAAAAATACACACGAACTATACAACCTTGGGCCTAGCTAGCCCCTTTCTCCAGTTTTTACTTTTTAAAAAAGGAAAAATAAAAATGTGGGTCCACTGGCCAAGCTGGTTTATCTCTCTACACTGTAACACGGGCCAAAAGTGAATTATAATACAAGCATGCTTAAACAGTTCTGCTAGGGGCTCCAGTTTTCAAAGAAAAAAAAATTTATTGTTAACCATTAATTTAATGTTCTAAATTAAAATGAGGATTTTTGTGTCAGAAACTACTGTCAGCCTACAGCTGGATTTTAATGAGATATGCCAAGAAAAGAAAGTTTCAATCACACTTTCTCTCTCTCTCTCTCTCTCTCTCTCTCTCTCTCTCTCTCTCTCTCTCTGCCTCCTGTCCTCAAGTCCCTTGCTTCAATTTAAGTCAAGTCAAACAGAGGAAAAATGTAATATGACTCTGAGGTTGGAAAGGTAAGCAAACATATTCGTCTATATTGCCTGGGACATGAGATGTGTACAAGCAAATCTAGGAAGTAATAGCAGCCCAAAGAGTCAAATATTGAAGACAAGGTAAATCTAAAGGTAATTCATGTCAATATTAATTGTCTAAAACATCCTGAAACTTTGTGTCACTGTCTGCTTTCACCTGGCCCTGGGCCCTGCTCACAGGACCGGATGATGTGGCCTCTGCAAGAAACCAGCTGCAGAGAACTAGGGTATTATCCTTCAGTCACTGCACAGCAGAGGACGCTGATGCACTGAACCTTCCAGGCTCCACCAAGGCAGCCAAGGGCAGGCTGATCAGGGGCTAGATATCCTGAAAAGTGGGTCCGTTGGTTGATTTTGTTACTACCACCAGCTGATCCCTGTCTTGTCCCAGAACCAGCTCTATTCTATATTTCCCCAGTCTCTTCCAACTTCCCATTTCCTTCTTTAAAGACTTGCAATAAAAACCTGCATTCTATTCATGTCTTCTGCTTTTTAAAATTCCAGCCAGTCCAACAGAACGTATTTAACACTCTGGTCACAAGGAGTAGATACAGAGTTTGTTTATCCCTGTCTCTGACAAATGTACGACTGGCTGCTCCAGCAATCTGCGTGTCACTTAGCTCCTCATGGCCCAGTTCTCTCCACCTGCCCAGTTAGTGTCCACCCTGGTGTGTTTTGTTGTTGTTGTTGTTGCTTGCAAGTTGTTTGTTTGTTTGCAGTGCTGGAATGAAATCCATGGCCTCCCACACACTAGGTAAGTGGTCTATCACTGAACTACCTCCCCAGTCCCCTGGTGAATTTTCAGGCCCCTTTCACCTTCTAATTCCTAGAAGTAGGAGGAAAAATACCTCGTATCTCTGCACTCCAACCATAAATCCACCTGCTCACCCCCATGCCCATAGTCATCCACAATGTGAAAATGCTCATAACCAGTTCTGCTCATTACACCCCTCCCTGCTGTAGGCCTCTGACCAGATTTGGGGGTAAGGGATCAGGGTAAGCAACAAGTATTCAGCTCCACCTTAAGTCTCAATTTAACACAAATTCTGGCAACTGCTCAAAGGCATAGCCATGCAAGAGAATGAGAGAAGTCTCCCTCAGCTGCTCATCAGAATGAGCTCCGTTTCCTCTGCAACAGTCAACCCTGATAGAGGTCTGTGTATTGCCTAAGTACCAGGAAGCCGGAGAGGGAAAGAGACAGAGATGGTGAGTTTTCAGTCCATGGAATTCTACTTTTTTTTTATTTTAAAGAGAAAAAAATGAAACAAAATTTCAAAACCAGAGAATAGGAGAGTAACAATGGTTAATACATTGCATATTGTTATCTTTAAATTACTCAGAGTACAGATCGTGCAGGACCCAGGAAGACAAGGAAAAGCCAGAAACTCCCGAGAGTCAGCCATGCTGGGACCGGGAGGAGCCAATCAAGGATCCAACTAGCCAGCCTTTCTGATAAGCTGTGCAGACCATGTGGGACCCAAGAAGAGAAAAAGTCAGTGTCTCCTGTAAGCCTACCAGCGTGCAGACTGAAAATCACCAAACCCTCTCACCCCATAAGCCACCAGCTGGTTTGGAGGTCAACCTGAGCTAATAGCAATTGAGGTACAAAAAGCACCTGAAGGACTGTATCATTAGGTTGAATTTACAGGCATGGAGTTGACAGTCTGAGCATGTATAGGAAGGATAACGGTATGCAATATGGTAAATATGGAGTTTTTTTCTGTCTTATTTTTAAAGTCTAATAATATTCTCACTGTTTTGTTTTATTCTTATTAATTTTTTTCTTTACTCAATATTCTATTTTGATTGGTTTTATTCTGTTTTGTTTTGGTCTGATTTTGCTATAATTGATGGAATAGAAAACTATTGTGAAGATAACAAGATACACTATAGTAGCCATTGTTGTTTTCCCATTACCCTGCTTTGATATTCTGTACCAATTTCACTGCTGTGTTTTGACTGAATTTATTCTGTTTTGTTTTGTTGGGTTTTACTATCTTTAAAATAAGAAATTAAATTACTCAGAGTACAATATATAGACATTTCATTATCCAAACAATGTTAACACAAATCTTTCTTTACAATGAACTAAGAGAAATTAGTAGAATAGCTATCATATATGCATATATTTGTTTTTCCCTTCTTTTCTCCTTTCCCCCATCCCATTTTCTCTTTTTTTTTGCAGCACCGGGGATTGAACTCATGACCTTGTGCTTGCCGGGCAGGCACTTATGCCACTGAGCTAGATCCCCGGCTTCTCTTTCTTTTTGAAGTTTCTTCCCATTTCACAATATCTTGCAAGGATCCTCCTGCCTCAGCCTCCTGAGTGCTGGGATTACAGGTATGTGCCACCACACCCAGCTTCCATTTAACAATATCTATTGTACATTTTTTAACTTATTTATTCTTTCAGCTTTTTCTTTCAGGGCGATGATACAATGTTTACACATGCAAGTCTGATTTATTTCACTTATGAGTATGGTCTTGAGTTGCATCCATTTACCTATAAAAGTCTCAAGTTTATCCTTCTTTATGGCTGAGTAGTACTACATCATATAAAAATACCACATATTTTTTATCCATTCCACAGTTGATGGGCATTTAAGTTGTTTCCAAGATCCAATTATTACAAATTGTGCTGCTATAAACATGGGTGCACATATATCACTGTGGTATGATGTTTTTAATTCTTCTGGGAAGACAACCAGAAGGGGAATAGCTGGGTTGAGTGGGACCTCCAATCTTAGTTTTTTAAGGATTCTCCACACTAATTTTCACAGTGGCTGCGCCAGTCTGCATTCCCACCAACAGTAGAGAAGGGTTCCTTTTTCCCCACAGCCCCTCCAGCATTTGTCATTGGTTGATTTCTTGATAATAGCCATTCTTTCTGGGGTGAGGTGCAATCAGTGTTGCTTTGATTTTTCATCTCTTGAATGACCTATGATGTTGAACATTTGTTCATGTATTTATTTGTCATTTCTACTTCTTCATTTGAGAAGTGTCTATTTATTT
>RJWT010003562.1:0-36069 GCA_004365215.1 Cuniculus paca | reverse complement strand
TTTATGTGTTAGATTAAAGTGTATTTTTATTTTTCGTGGTGCTGGGGATTGACTAAAATGTATTATTAGAGTTGACTTCATCTGTGTCTTTGTACTTCTCTCAGTGTGGCTCCTGGAGAACCGAAATTATGTGCAGTACTCTCATTTTATTTCTTTTAGTAGCTCTGCTCTAGAGCTTTGTTCACGTTTTCTCTGTGCTGGATGCCTTCCCACTTTCCACTCACTTATCTATGTTTCAAAGCCAACATTCTCTCCTCTCCTGTCTGCAGTAATCTTTGTCTGGTCCCTATCACTTACTCTTTTCTTATGTTGGAGTATCATAGGTTTTCTATCTTATTTGAAATTTGTATGCAAGAATTTCTTATTTCCTGTACTAGGAAGTCAGGTTGGTATTTCCTTTGCTAGATTGTAATTCTCTTAAAGGGAGGAAACAGTAAAATATACGTATTTTTTTTTCTTGGCTTCTGCCAATGTTTGTAGAACTGGGTTCTGGCCCTGAGAAAAGTTTAAGCTATTTCTTAAGTAAATAAACAATATATCATGTCCACTGGCCCTAACAAATTTCATCTTAAAGTCCAGATAAGTAAAATAATACTATCTGTATGTTTTACATTTCTTGGGCATCCCTGAATTTTAGGAAAAGTCTAGTATTTGGAATTGGACAGACTTGGTATTACTCTGTAATGATCAGTTTTTGTATTTGCTATTTGGGAGATTACTTGTACCTCAGCATCTTTGTTTGTAATTGGGATATTGATACTTACCTCACAAGACTGTTTTGAGGGAAAGCCCTGAGTGATGCTTAATGCAATGTAAAAGAGTTTGTTCAGAATAATAAGACGACATGAAAGCTTTTGATGAATTTACATGAAACCCTTGCTTCCCTTGACTACTAGAGAACGTAATGCTGGACCATGCATATTGGCTCTTGGTTATGTTGTATTGTTTAGTATTCTCTAGAGTAATAGAATCAGTACAAAACATACGTGTAACTTTGCAGGGGAACTTGTTAGGTAGGTTTACAGGATCAGAGGTGGGAAAGTCCATAATGACTGCAGGATCAGAGGCAGGAGCATCTACAGTGGCCATCTAAGGGATCAGCAGCAGATGAGCTGGACCAAGAAGATAGAAACTGCAGAGCTAGAGGGATCGAGGACATAACACTAGTCCAAGATTAAAGACTTGAAGCTCACTGTAGGAGTTGCTGCTGCAAGTCTGCATTGGAAGATTGAAGAAACTGGAGACCAATGTCCAGAGGTGATGTTGTTTTGGAGTTCTTCCAAAACGGGAACACTTTCTCCTCCTTTCTCCTTTTGTCCTGTCCAGCCAATGAGCCTATTTGTTGGTGCCACTCACATCTAAGGAGGGTCTTCCTCCTTAGTTTGCAGGTCTGTTACATGTCAGTCATTCACTCACGGACAAACCCCAGAACTGTGCTCTACTAATGTTCTGAGCATTTCTTAATCCATTCAAGTTGACATACCATAGTTGATGGTTACAGATGGTATTTTTATTTGGTTTATGATAATCCCAAATCATGGCAGAATTAAGTACTCCTCCCTGTCTCTGCTAGAAAAGCCTTTGAAGAAGCACATATCAGTAGGATCCAAATTAGTGGGTAATGAATAGGTTTGTGCCAAATTATGAACAGGTAACTATAGAAGGAACTTGTGTCCAGAAGATTTTTTTAAAAAGAAAAATTATCCTTGCATGGTTGATTAAATGAACCCATTAATGGTCATGGGGAAGAGGTTGAAAATAGTGGTGATGGGTTGCCTTGAAATTCCAGTGGGACTCAGTGGTACTTTTATCACCCCAGATAGGCTTCACTGTGGTAGGTTGGAAAGGACAATCAGCTGATACTGGCTGACCCGATTCTTGCTCATGGACTTCCTGGTCACCTGGGTAATCATGGAAAATTTCCTTCACCTTTCTGGGCCTTGGCTTCCTCATTTGCAGGATGAGTGGAGCAGATTACAGAAGGCAGTGAGGTGGCAGTCAGACTGGGGTTGGCTCTTGGCCTCACCAGTTACAGCCACGTACAGCCTTTCAAGTTCCTTGGGAGTGAAAGGGGTGTTTCCTGTTTTTCCCAGAGGAGCCCCTGAAAAAAACCCATGGGAATCAGATCTGGAACAGAGGGTGATTGATAAATGTTTGTTGAGTTGAAGAATGAAAAGGGTAATTGTCAGGGAAAGTTTTAACAGTTTTTTTCAAGATTAGGTTTATGGAAGTATGATTTATAAAATCATTTTTCAGTCTACTTAAAAACTTTAAAAAGTTATGGTAAATACAACATAAAATTTACTATCTTAACCATTTTGAGTGTACAATTTGGTACATTCGTGTGGGCAACCATCTCCACCATTTGTCTCTAGAACTTACTTTACCTTGCAGAACTGAAACTCTGACAGTGAAATAACTCCCCAGTTTCTATTTCTCTCCAGTCCTGGGTAAAGATCCTTCTGTTTTCGGTCTTTGTGAATGTGACTGCTCTAGGTACCTGGTAAAAGTGGAAACATACAGTATCTGTTCTTTTGACTGTCCCGTTTCGCTTAGCATAATGCACTCAGGGTTCATCCGTGTTGTAGCGTGTGTCAGAATTTCCTCCCATTTTAAAGCTACATAGTATCCCATTGTCTACTGTTTGTCTGTTCATTGGCCGATGGACCCTTGGGTCTTTCCATCTTCTACTATTGTGAATGACGTAGCAGCGAACATGTGTACAAATATCTCTAGACCCCGGTTTTCATTGTTTTGTGTTGACACCCGTAGTGGAATTGCTGGCTCATATGGCAGTTTATGTATTTATGGCATTGCTAGGGATTGAACTCATAGCCTTTGCAGTGAGCTACATCCCCAGCCCTAGTTGTTTTTTGTTGTTGTTGTTCTTTTTGTTTTTGTTTTTTAAATTTGAGACCAAGTTGCTGAGTTGCCTGGCTGGCCTCAAATTTAGCATTCTTTATGCCTTGGCCTCCCAGTGTACCAGGATTACAAGCATGTACCACTGTGCCCAGCTTTTTAAAAAATTTTTTGAGGACCTGCCAGATTGTTTTACAGTACCACGTTACCATTTTACATTCCCATCAGTAGTGAACAAGGATTCTAATTTCTTTACATTTAAGAACTGCGAAGGGTTTTGAAATCATCTACTCAGTTACCTCATTTATATAGATAAGGGAGCTTAATTCTTGGAGGTTAAATGACTAGGCCTTATAGCTTTAGTCAGTGTGGAAAACAGGACCAAAATCTCTCTGTTCTCATTGCGGCATGTACAGTGTAGCCTGGTCATTTATATTTTCCCTACTGAACACACACCACACACTCCAGTGCTGTGTGAGCTGCATGTGCTGCTTCCCCCAAAGTTACTTCATGTCGTTTACCTGTCACTTCACTCTCCACCTGGCAGAATCTGCACCATCAAGCTTGATAACGCTTCCTTTTACTTCCCCTTCCTATCGCATTATCAATCTAAAGGAGTTATGAAAATGAACTCACTTGTCATGACTTAGTTGTCTTAAGCTTGGTAATTTTCAGGAAAAAAAAAAGCACTTAAGAAGAAAATACAGATGAGATAAATAAAAAAGGCGAAGGATACAGATGTGCCGAGTTCTCTCCCAGCAGCTGTAAAAGCTCACTGGATCTCAAGGCGATTACCCAGTACTGGGCATGCTGTGCGCCCAGGGGTACCCATCCAGTTCTTAGGAGCTCATTTATATCACATCTGACATATTTAATGCTAATGAGAGTCTCATAAATGGGATGCCCAAACTATGTTAGCACAGCTCTTCCCGCGTGAGGAAAATCGCCTGGGGCCGTGTTCTAGAGGCAGTCCCGTGTCGGTCGTAGTCAGTTCCGGAGTTATGAGAAGGTGAGGCGTCCTGGAGTTAGACTGTGGCTGCTGCTTAAACAGTGTGAGGACCAGGATGGGTTCTTAGTGAAGTGCCCACTCGGGCCCCATGCTGGGCGTGGCAGCTGTGGATGTGTACAAAGTGAATGCCTTTCTGTATCATCTTAGGCTTTCTCCTTTCTGGCTTCTGTTTTGAAGATGTGGTTTTTTTCAAACTGGGGCATTGAGACAGAAGAGGAACCGTGTGTGTGTGTGTGTGTGTGTGTGTGTGCTTTCTTTTGGAGTGGGGTCAATGAATTTATTTTGAAATCTGCCATCCCTTCCTCTTTGTTCAAGATATCTGAATTTGACTTAGATTTTCTTAAAACTACTTTGGAAGATGAACTATGAAGACACATATGAGCCAGGTGGTGGGCATCTCTGCTAAAGGAGCTGTTCAGACCTATAAGAAGCTGCTCAGGGCCTGGGATTTAACTCAGTGGCACAAGCACCTGCCTGGCAAGTGCGAGGTTGTGAGTTCGATTCCTGGGTCAAAAAAAAGCAGCTGCTCAATTCCTCTTGACCCGAATTGTAGCAGGAAGTTAAATCTAGGGGGTAAAGTGGATTGTTAACAGATATCGGTGGAGGGGCCTTTTTGATTACAGTTTAACGAGAGCATTCACCTTTCCAGATTGATGTTCTCTGAAGGGGAATGGGGCCTAGCGTGGCTTTAAGTCACATCTTGTCTGTGAGCTCACATGTGCTTTTGCAGCCTTGATGTGTTCGGTGGTGTCCTGGCCTAGAAATGACTATAAGTGAAAGGTCTTAGGTAAAGACTTAACTTGAAGTTACGTGAAGGCAGATTTCACCGCTCATCCTTCACAGGCCTCGGCTTACAGGGAAGTTCTTCTGTCTGTACACACTCAGCAGCAATGAGATTCAGTCACACAGCCATGAGTGAAGCCACTGTGAGCGTGAATATTTCTGTGCTTTTGTTCACTATATGTAGAAGTACTAACTAAAGCCTTCAGTTGTCCCACTCTGTAATCCACTTGCTGAGCTGCAGATTGGTGGTTTGTGTATTACATGAATTCTCCATTCCTTACTTTTCTTTGTGAAATGAAGAGATTGGAGAAGAATCTCCCGAAGCCATATTTCATCATCAGCAACATCATCATCTTTTGACTTTGTAAAAGCCTGGTGACTCCAGGGGCTGCAGTGGGCACTTTTTATCAAATCACATTTAATACTCTGCATGCTTTTAATCCCAGGACCAAAACAAATAAGTACTTTGCGTGCAACTCTTCCTGTACTTAGAGAAGGGCCTGGGCTCTGAGAGCTGTGTGGAAAGCAGGCTGGGTTTAAATCTGGGCTTCCTTCAGAGCATTTGGTTGTTGGACAGTAAAGTTCCAGTCTCCACAACTTTATGGTTCTGGGAAGGGTACTTATGGGTACTTATCTCTGGTAAGATTTGGGTAAGAGATAGAAATGAAGGTGAATTCTATATCTGCCTTATGAGAATTGAAAGAGGTCTGAAATAACTTTTTCTCACTGCAAGATTTAATCGCTAGTATCTGAAGTACAGATTATATGAGCAACAGAAATAAAACAATGTAATTTAAAAAATTTCTGACAATTTTTGGACAACAGATTTTAATAGACAAAATAGGATATTCTCCCTCCCCCCAAGAGTCATAAAAGCTGTAATTAGGGATTGTCTTTTTGTGGTAGATAGAAATTATCTTTAACTATTTTTGCTCTATAGGTAGAGAAATCTTGTCCCTAAATTGCTATTATATTTAGGTCTTCAGGGATAGAATCTTATGAATTTGCTATTATAGACTGACATCTATGTATAGGGACACTCAAATTAAATGTGGTGTAAATCCATGTCTTTTAAAAAAAGAAAGCAATTACTATGTTGGAAAGCCAAGCTATAAAAAGCAAATGAAATCATAGGAGGGACCAGTCAGAATTTCATTTTGCTAAGCAAATGTCTCTGGTCTCTTTTTCCCTTTTATGTCTTGCTGGGACAGAATAGGGAATGTGAAAGTTTCAAAATTAGGACCATAGGTAAAACAAGGTTGAATATTGGGGATTGTCCTTGTGGGCACACAGTCTAGAGATTAAGCGACGAATCCAGAAAGGAGACATGCTCAGTCACTCAGCTTGTGTTTTGTGTTACCTGTCATTTTAGTTCTTGAGCATGCCATATAATCTGGTTTTATTTAAAAGTTATTTTTATTCAACATATGCTCGTGCATGCTGGACTCTACTCTCATCAAGGCTGAAATTAATTTCCTTAAAAATAAATGTGACTTTGCCATCAGAAGCTTAAATAGTACTTGCCAGTTTAAAAAATATTTTTAATGCAAATACATAAATGTATGTGAGCATCTTTTAGTCCCCAGCAGCCCACATCCCAGATACCCAAGGAAAACAAGGAAGAAAAACATTTACAGAAAGTGTCGGGACCTTTGCCGCTGAGTGGCAGAACAGAAGCTGCCTCTGTCTGGGGACTCAGAACACTGAATAGTGTGGCCTGGTCTGTACAATTCTCTGTAATCCCAGCTCAGGAAGGGAACAGGCTTCTCCAGCCATTCTTTCTTGCTCTGAGGTACCTTGTAGCTCTGCCAGAGCTTTGATCATAATAGGTTGGAGTTTTACATGGAAACAAAGTAGCTTATATCCAGGCCTCTTGCTTTGTGTTTTTAAAGTGTTAGTCAGCTTTGACTGGGGGTTAGATTTAAAACAAACAAAAAAAAAACAACAAAAAAAAAACAAAATGAGAGGAATATTTAAGATCAGGGTAAACCATGAAATGTGAAAGAGCATTTCCGTCAAGAACATGCTCAGAATTTCAGATGATAAAATTCTTTGTTGACTCCTCAGCAAATACAAATGTTGCTGGCATCATTTCTGAATGGTTTTTCCACGTTCTTCCCAAGGTTTCCATTAAGAATCGTCTTCTTGCAATGAGAATTGAGTTTCTCACTTTTTCTCCACTGGGGTAGACTGTTTTAGTGCTTAGCAGTTACTCTTTGCTTGATTCCCTGTGGTTAATCATCATGCTTTGAAGGGAACGGACAGCAGGAGCACTGCCGGGAGGGGTGGGAGATGTTTTTCTCACAAAGAAGCTGCGTGTTAGAGGTGGATACTTCCAATCCGGCCCGCAGGCCTGGAGGGACTGACTCATGTGTGACTCAGATGGCAGCCTGTGTGGCCCTTTGGCCCCAGGACCAGCTTCTGCAAGAAGAGAGGCGGTGCCTTGGTGCTCTCATGAGAATCTGAAAGGTAAAATATATGAGGATGCTTCTGGCTTGCCTGGAGTGTGGGCGGGGCCTTGCTCAGGAAGTTGTGAGAAGCTGTCACACACCTTTCAGCTTTTGACTACATGAGATTCGTTGCTGGTCTTACGTATTGATGAGGTGTACAACCGAACAGTGGTTTGGAAGAAGCCACTTCCACCTTGGTTGTTACTCGTGATGGTGCCTATTTTTAACAACTTGAAAGGCCACCTTTAGCATATGCAAAGTCTCCATATAATTTTCACCTATTTCTGAATTCAAATATTTGGATTTATGAGCAAACTGTAGACTGTTTTACTGTTTGACCCTTGCTCTGCTTTTCCTCCTCAGCATATCCTTTCTTTTACTGTTCTCCTCAAAGTTATTCTTGTACATGCAATCCGTTTAGAATCAATCTGTCATATTGTTGAAAAGAAAAACTACTGTGTTTGGGTTTGAGCTGAATGTATTAGCAATTTAAAAAAATTGATCTGCTCTCAATTTAAATCTCACTATCAAGAAACACAGACTATCTCACATTTTTTTAGGTCCTTATGCCCTTTAGTAAGTTTTTTTTAAAAATAGTTTTTAAAATGTGGCCATCACACAATATTAATTTCTTCTTAGTTACTTAGTAATTTTTACTGGTAATGAAAAGATATTTTTCCCTCAACTAATTTCTCACTGGTTATATTGATATGTGCAAGTCTACTGATTTTGCATATTTATCATATAATCTCCTTACTGAACTTGCTTAATACGTGCCATAAATTTTCATTTGACTCTCTTTGGTTTTCTCTGTAGACATCATATCATTCATGAAAGTTAGAACAATATTTGTTCCTCATTTTCTCTTGTTGCACTAAGGTTTATGAAATGATTTGCTGTTGATTGTAAGTTTCATAGTTATTACTATAAAGTAAGTGTGCTTAAAATTATTTTTATATTATATTCTGGTGACTTTTTTCAATGACAGTTTGAATAGTGCCTGTGGTGGCACACACCTGTAGTTCAAGCTACTTGGGAAGCTGAGGCAGTCTGGGAAACACAGTGAGACCTTGTCCCTACTAAATAAAAAAGAAACAGGTATGAGACAGAAGAGGGACAGTGTGATCTGTGGTAGCCGAGGAGGTAGAAGGTGGAGGATAGGACTTGGGATGGGACATGAGGCAGGCCCCAGTCAAGAGGGAGAAATATAATATGTAGGGATGAGAATTCAACAACCAAGTTGTGAATCTTAGTGATCTTTTCCTAGAAAATAAGAAAATGGTGTAGGTTGTTAAAGTGAAGACCAATTTGCCGTCTGTTGGCGATTTGAGAAGTTTTGTGATAGCAGCTCACTTTCACTACTGTGATCCCCTAAGGAGATTAAAATTGAGAAGGAGCAATAACTAAGCATTTGATTGTGCTAGCTGTTAGCAGGAGCTAGTGGATGATCTGTGCTTTTATCCTATTTCAAATCACAAGTCTGGTATTGTTCACCCCACTGCTAGGGGCATCTGCTTAGGCATTCCATCACACTGGGAATGCTCCAGTCCAGAGTCTCATCACATTCCTTGTATGATTGTGGAGGAGTGTCGGTTACCCACCCCCTTCTGTGGAATAATGCTAACTTGTAAATTTTGGGAAAAAAGCTGTTTTTCTCCAAGGGAGACATCGGGTTTATATTCTCTTGGTTGATATTGAAAATTTTGGTGCAACCCTGAGCTCAGCTGGGAAGATTCTCCCTCGCCTTCCAGATAGTGAGGTTAAACTCCTCGCTTTAGTGAGTTTACTGTGTTTTGATCACAGTTTCAGCTGTATCACGTTAGAAGTCTTGGGGAGTCAAAGATAAGGAGTCTGTGGCATAGTAATGATGTACTGGATTTCCAATTTGACAGTGCCTTCATAGTTTTGGTAGAATGAGTTCCCACAAGGCTCTTTGTCTGTCCTGCTTGTGGTTCTTTATGTTATAGGAATACTACATAAATGGTTCATAGGACGCTTTCTAATGTATTGTATTTAACTCTTTCATATTTGAACCCCTTTCTGTAGACTGCAGAAAACTCCAGCGTGAAGATGCATTCATTCATAAGTACTTCTTATTGTTAAGTTAGCTGATTAAAGGTTTTACTACTTAACTGTCCTGTCAATTTCTTTGTTTTTAAAAGGCTCTGTATGTGCATCTGTATGTGTTATGTGTACTTTAGAATACATCAAGACAAATCCAGGTGAGTCTTTGTAAATGGCTCAGTCACTGTTGCTGACATTTTGAATAATTTTGTACTATTTTATAACTTTTAACTGAAATATAAAAACAAAAGCTGTGCTTGGTAATGAAGTACCATGTAATGTTTCAATACATGTATACATTGTAATAATTGCATTAAACATGTCTGTCTCCTCAAATATTCATCACTGGTAAAACATTCAAAACTATTCTAGCATTTTGGGACATATAGTACACAGTCACAATATACAGTACAGTACACAGTACAGTACAGTACACAGTCTAAGGTTACCCTGCAGTGCAGTAGCACACCTGAACTTACTCTTCTCTATTCTTTTATAATTTTTCTCTAGTTTTTTAAATTAGTGGTCTCAAAAAAAATTTTTTTTAATTGGTACCAGGGATTGAACTCATGACGTCACGCTTGCCAGGTAGTTGCTGTGCCACTGAGCTATATCTCCAGTCCCTAATGGTCTCAAATTAAAAATTTTTTTTAAATAAAGAGGTGGTTAATCTGGATATTATTGTGTGCATTTGAACTTTTAAGACTAAACAAATTAACCAACTTTTATCTAAATAAAAGGAACCAGAGCCCTGTGTAGTGGCATGTCCCTGTTGTGCCAACTACTCGATAGGCCTAAGTGTAAGGATTGTTTAAGATCAGCCAGGGAACATAGCAAGACCTATCTCAAGACAAAAACAAAACATAACCAAAAAACAAAACCCCAAAACAAACAAACAAAATAAATAGTGCTAAATAGAGATATTTCTGTCATAGTCTTAAGCATCACAACATAGCATTATTAACTTGAATTGTCTTATTTACTTTAATTGCTTTTGGGTAGAATCGAGAGTAAGGAAAACTAGGAACAAAAGTACATTGTATATTTACTTTGAGGAGTCCATGAAAAAAATATTTTAATTCATATTTCGAAGATGTATAGAGTGAGGCCAGGGGCTATTAACTGAGGTAATAAATCCACAATCCCTGTAAGTACAGCTTGGGGAAGAGCTTCTCAAAGTGCAGCATCTGATGTGCTTTATGGCGTACACAGCAGATCTGGCGGGTGGGGAGGGAGTAGGTTTGGTTCAGTGGATGAGGCTGTACTAATGTGAGAAATGAAGTTAGTTTCGGTTGAACAGTCTGAGCCACTTGCCAAACTGTCTTCCTCGGTGGTGTCTTAGGGTGTTTTCTCCTCGCACGTACATATACATTAAGCCTGTATAAACCTGCCTGCTGGTCTGCGAACAGGAATTAAAGGTTCACAAAGATTACATGGTGATCCTTGTGAACCTTTCCTGGCTGCCCGCTCAGCATGTGTACATGGAATGAAGGATTCCATGCAAAATAAAGATACCGATAGCAATCTGCCCTGCGTAACATTAATCCTTAAACCCCTCTCCACCCAAGCAAAGTTAAATGGATAACTGATGCATCTGTCAAATACTTCAGGGAGAATCCTCTGAGGACCATTGCTTTACTTATCTCTGAGGCACTCCAAATCTCTTTAGCATACAGGATTTTTTTTCTTCCAAACCTTTGTGTTGTGTACAGACTAAAAGAATTTTGGGGTCATAAAAGCATCATTTCCTCTACTACCTTCTATCTTTAAGGTGAAAACAGCCACAGGTGAGTTACTGTCATTTGAAATAGTAGGACCACTGATCAGTTAGGTGTCCTTTCTGCTGCCCACATTGGCGCTCCTGCTCCTCTTAAACATGTGTCTGGTCAGGTTGGATTTGATTTTCCATGTTCACAGTCTTCTGTTCCCTTCTTGGACCTTATTGGCTAAGACAGTGGGATCCTGTTTTGAGTATCTGAATGCTCACTGCCACCATGGTGGCCCCAGGATCTCTGCATTCCTGCCTCAGCCCTACTAATACAGCCCAGAGAGACCCTGGGTTGCTTACCAGTGGGCTACTCTGTGTCTTGTAAGAGCCATGGCTGAGTTCTATGTTCCTTTAATTCCCTAGAGCAGCTGGCTGTCCCCTAAAATATCTGTTAAAATGGTCAAACATAGCCCTATCTACTCTCGAGCAATATTATCTATGATCTTCAATATTTGCCTTATTTTGATATTTCATTAATTATAAAGTTGGCATACATAACACTTTGCTCCTGGAATTGACAACAAGTTTCTTGGACTCAAAGATAAAAAAAGGTTGAGAACAGAAGTGCCTAGATTCATCAGTCAGGAAGAAATCTGCGCCCTCCTTGCTGGGCGGTGCTGTGCTGCACTGCAGCGGGAAGAGGAGAGTTTCCCAGTGGTGGTTTTCCCGGGCAGCCCCGCCCACTTCCTTGAACACCTTGAAGGCCTTCTGCCCTTGGCTTCTGGGCAGGCTGTTTCCTATTGGTTTCCTTCTTTCTTGGGTCACCATTTTTTCCTGCTTCTTTGGATTTCCATCTTTATCTCACTCCTGGGCGGTGATGCTCACCCTACGAGGCCGTCCTGAGCCTTCTTCAGTGGATAGAAGTTTTGGCAACCGCCGTGCCTTGCAGTTCCCGCCGGGTCAGCACCCCTCCAGTAGGGACCTCTGCTCAGGGTCCAGCGGTTGTAACTGCCTCATGCCTCCATCTGGGAGTTTGTTACGCCTGCAACTCGGTGCAGCCCTAGATGAACGATGCTGTTCCTCCTGGGAACTGAGGCTTCGTGGGACTTGTGTGTCCGAGTCTGAGAACTTCATGTTTGAATCCTGGCTGAGTTCCTTCACATTTTGCTGACTTATACCACTGGCTAGGACCTTGAAGACTAGGTTACTTTGCTTCTGGTCTTAGGTAGAAAGCATTTTATTTTTATCGTTATGATGTTAACTGTGGGCTTTTTTTTTTTTTGGTAGCTACTCTTTATTATAAACTTTTACAAAATAAAATTTAAAAAACTTTGACATCGGTTGATTGTGAATGAGCATTTTTAAGGATTAGAGGATCCCTACTAAGAATAACAAAAACCAAAGCCTGCCCTTAGAGTAAATTTAAGGAAACCTAAAACAAGGATTTCAGTGAAACTGACAGGGACCAACAGCCTTCAAAGTTGCAAAAGAAAAGGTAGAAATATAGGATCAGGAGGAAATGAGCTTGTTGTTTTAGCTTGTTTGCTCCTATTGGGGCACTAACTGTTTATTTGTTGAATGGATGTATGTGATGTAAGTTTAGATTGGCTCCCTTTTTATTCTTGATTTTAAATGTAAATTCTTGTCATTGAAATATTTCAGGAGGTTCACAATTTTGGAGTTTTGCAAACATTAGGTTATTTCTTCTTTTTCTTCTTCTTTTTTTTCTTTTTCATTTTCTGAGACAAGATCTTCTGTAGTTCAGGCTGATCTTGAACTCACTATATAGCCCAGGCTGGTCTTGAACTCCCAGCAGTCCTCCTGCCTCATCCTCCCAAATGCTGGAATTACAGGTGTGTGCCACTACACCATGCTGTTTTTCCTGTGTGTGCTGACCATCAACTCTGGAACTGTAAGATCTAAGCCATTTGGAAAGTGATTTAGCTTCTTTTTTTCCCCTTGTAATTAGGAAAAATAAACCTGATTTAGACCCACAAGAGGCCTCTGGAAAAGCCTGAAAATTCTTTTTTTTTTTTTTTTTTTTTGTTGGTACCAAGGATCAAACTCACGATCTTGTGCTTGCCAGGCAGACGCTTGTGTCACTCAGCTAAATCCCCAGCCCCTGAAAATTCTTACACTCATCAGAATCATGTGTTCATAGAAACATTATAATCTTAATACAAATGATAAATCAGCACATGATGATTAACTCTGTGACCCTGTTATACTCTCTGTCCTTGCTTGGTTGATGTAAATGACCCTTGCAAGGCAGTGATGGTAGCAACATTGTAACATCTTTTTATATGTTGAATTGTGAACATTTCTGTAATGAGAACTTTTAATTTTCCCAGGGCTCAGAGCTTGTGTTTAATGCTTCATTAACAATTGTTGATCCATTTTTGGGTAAATCTGTCTAGGTAGATTGAAGAAAGAAACACGGTATATAGAGTATGTATCATTTTCAAGTGGAAAGTTAAGGGACATATTTAATTGGAATCTTAAAGATGCACTATGCCTAGTAGATGCTTAGCAAATTTGTGTTGAAAATGTTGACTAAGAAAAAGGAGACAGAGATGTCTTTATGGCAAGCTATGGCGTTTGCATTTTGGATTTTTTAAGATGAGTAGCACTTAGTCTTTGTTCTAAAATTTAGAAATATTCTAAAAATTTGCAAATTTATATTATTAAGTTCATGGTTTTACTATAAGGGATTTGCCTCCATCCTTAAGCAAGGCTCTAAGTTCCTGTTTACCTCACTGTTACTTCATAATTTTCCTGTTCGGTCCAAAATCATTCTTCCAAACGGCGATAGCAGCTTGTAATATATAGGATGGGTTCATCTTGGGAGTTAGATCTTGCTCAGATCTTTTCTCCATTATATATGTATACTTCAGGTAGATTTTCTGCACTTCATTTTTCTCTTGTGCAAAATGGGGGTAATAAAACACCTCAGATTTATTTGTAAGCCTTAAATGAGGTGTGTACCATATCCAACGCGTATTAAGTGCTAAGTAAAGTCTGAATACTACCATCTTGCTTTGCCCTTCAGCCAAATAGCCCAGCAATTTTCTGTTAAAAAAATAAAAAAAATCAAAACTCACAGCCCATTCGTGTCATCTAGAACTAATGGTCTTTCCCCTAAGGTGGTAGGTGAGCAGGAATAGTTTTCTGTGTGCTCTTTAGAGTTTGTTTCTGAGCCCTTACTTTTTCTGTATCCACTGCTTTTCTGCATCTTGGTTGGGAGCTGTGGTTGGCTGAGTCTTTGTATTCTATCCTGTAGTACCTACTTGTCCCTAAGGAATTCTTTGTTTCTCCATTTTCACTTTTAGGAATTTAAGAAATAGTCTCTTTCTCCAGTTAGAGGAGAAAAGAGAGTCTGATTTAAAGATTTCCTTTCTTGCTGAGTTGCTCAATAAGAAATATTTTTAAAAATACCTTTTTCGAGAGCTAAAGGTACAAATCATAGCTTGGAGCTCAGTGAATCGTCCCAGTGTGAACATGCTGGTGTGATATGGATGGTAGTAAATCAAAGGAAAGTCATTGCTCCAAGCTTTACTAAGCTTTCTCACCCCTGTTATCTTTCAGATCACCCACCTGTTGTGAGAAACCTTTCAGTCCCTGGTGCCCTCTGACCCACCATCTGCCAGCTAGTTCTGTAGACCGGGGGCTGCCTGCTCTGCTTCCCGTGCCTGTCCCTCAGCGGCGACACCTGGGATTAAAGAGACTGTCTCTTTGTTCACAGTGCTGCCTGCCTTTCATAGATGGCAGAAAGAGTGACACAGAATGCCATATTTCATTTAGTTGGCTTTAAACAGTCTTCCCTTGTGTGTCCTTGGAGGTGGGATGCAGAAAGCAGGGAAGATCCTGTGTTTAACACTGCCCGTTTCATACTTCCTTGATGTCTGCACTCAGCAACATTATGTTAAGTATTGAGTAGCTTTTTAAAAACATGCTCATGGTTAAGGTTAAAAAGTAAGCTTTGGTTTTTAAGAATGAAAAGTGCATGAGAGTTATGAGTGGTTAATAGTTCTGGTGGCTCTGAGTAATGTTGGTGTTCTGCTCATGTCACGTTAGCCGTGTGTGTATGTGTGTGTGTGTGTGTGTGTGACCCTCATCACTGGACGTTTGGTTACCTTATGTTGTCGATAGGGCAGAGGTCACAGGAAATGAACTGAAACCAGGCAGAGGGAGTTGCGATACCTTGTGAGTAACCTCTTGTTTGTGAGAGCTCTGATTATTGGATTGTACAGGTTAGAGATCTAGCAATCTGTCTGGATAGGTAGCAGAGTATATATAAAGTGGCTGAAGATTGGAGTTGGCCTTTCCTTCTTATTATGTAGTTTTGTAAATATGATGAAAGGTATTAGTACTTTTTTATGGTCAGTTGTTTAATGAGAAGGGATGGATTGTTGACATTCTAGTGTGGAATTAGAGGTGTTTTCAGAGGTGATAGGATAAGTATTTTTAAATGAATCCTGGCTTTACCACTTAATTAGTTGTGGGATCAGTAAAGGATCATTGGCTTGGATGAGATAATACATCTGGAGGACTTCATCAATTGCAAGGCATTGTACACTAAAGTAGCTGTTACATTTGTGTTCTTTTAGAAGACTATGCCTCTGTGTGTGACTCTCACACCCTCACCACCTCTTCTTCCCTTGCTTCCAGATTTCCTCTTCCCTAGGTGTTTCTTCTGGCACGGAAGTAGGTTAAACTCATTAATACTCTGCTCAATGCTGAAATGAAGGGGAATTCAGCAGCGAGGAGGCCTTGAACTCTAGATTGAGAAGGGACGGCTATAGGGAATCAGCTAACCTGTGAAATGCAGACAGGTCGGAGGAGTTCTCCGGGGGTGGGAGGGACATGGAATAAGGCGGTGAGTTAGCAGAACACTACACTTTGGCGCCGTGGGAGGGAGAATGAGGCCAGCAACCTGTGGGTGCTGGCATTGCTTGAGCCTACTGTGGTCTGGATGTCAGCATTCTGATGTCTCTGCTCTGTGGTTCCAAGAATGGTTCAGTCCACCTGGTCCTCTGTGGTCCTGTGTCCTCTGCATGCTCTGGTTTGAGCTAATCTGCTCTTCAGAAAGTCTCCTCAGTGCCATGGACAACTTGTCCCCAGATGGCATAGCTTGAGACGATCGTTGTCTTCATGCCCGATCAAATTGCTTTTGCCTTTGACACATCATCAGGTTTGAGTTCAGCCATTCTAACTCATTTTGTATTTTACAGCCTGGCCTATAATGGAATCATACTGTTTTTGTTTGTTTATTTTTGCTGTTTTTGACTTCAACAACAGAAATTTATTTGCTCAGGGTTGTAGAGGCTGAAGTCCAAGATCTAAGTGTCAGCAGGTGAGAGATGAGCTCTGGAGATGGATGGTGGTATAGGCTGCACAGCGGAGTGAGAGCACTGAGCAGTGCTCAGCTGTATACTTGAAAATGGCAAAGATGACGAATTTTATGTAGTTTTAAAAATTGATCAGTAAAAACCATTAAAAATCATGTTAATCTGTACACTTTTTCCATGAGCAGTCAAATGGACAAGTTCGGAGCTTTTAATTTAAGAATTATGTGTTGACCAGTCCTTTGAAAAAGTTTGATGGCCAGAATTGATTTTCTTCCTCTGAGGAGGAGTCAAACTCACTTCCACCCTTTCTTCACCTTCCCCTGAACCAGAGATGGAAAACATTTCTTCTAGGCCTTGTCCGGAAGGTAAAATTGTGATGAACCCCATGAGAGGCATCCTGAAGAGAAACAGATTTTTTTGGTTTTAGTAAGATTTCCCAGAAGTTGTTGAACAACTTGGTAACAGCTATAAAAAGTGGGGTGCAAGTCCAACAAGATCCTAGCTGTGTTTTTTTTTTTTAGATATATTTTTACTGGTATATAAAAACATAAAGTCATACTCATTTGTTGGGTACCGCTTGTGGTATTTCAATGCATGTATTTTCTCATTGCTGAGAGAAAATACCCAGCACCCAAAGTTAAAGGAAGAAAGGCTTAATGTAGCTCACAGTTTGTAGAGGTTTCAATTTATAGTTGGCTGACTCCAAGGCAGGGTGACGTGGCAGAGGGGCATCACAGAGGAGAAGCAGTTCATGATGGGCAGAAGGCAGCAAAGCAGTAAAGTAGCTAATTAGCAAGCAGTAACAGCTCTCTTTCTGTCTCATGTTCTATCCAGGCTACATGCCCTTAGGGTGGGTAGCACTCACTCCAGGGTGGGCCTTCTCATTATCCACACTCAGAACTGTGCCAGACCAATCAGTGGACTAATTTACTAATCACACACCTTGATCCTAGCATCACGTACTCTAGATTCAGCCACCTCTGAAAAGCCCTACCTACGACTGCATGAGGCTTTGGAGGCACAGCTAGACACAAACCGTAACAATGTTTATGTCAGGTTAAACATTTCTGTCTCCAACATTTATCATTTCTTTATGGTGGAAACATTTAAAATCCTTCTAGCTTTTTGAAACATACAATACATGATGGTTATATATAGTCACGCTACTGTGCAATAATAGCACAGCAGAGCTTCTAACTTGTGTCTCACTGTAACTTAGTGTCTCCCCATTTCTCCTGCCCCTCACTCTTCCTGGCCTCCACTTCTATGAGATCAACTTTTTTATGTTCTGCTTATGCGTGAGATCATGTGGGACTTGTTTTCCTATGCCCGACTTATTTTAGTTAATGTGGTGTTTTCCGTTTCCCTCCACGTAGTTGGGAACAACAGGATCTCATCCTTTGTTACGGCTGACAAGTATTCCATTATGTATATCAACTACATTTTCTTTATGCATTAGTCAGTGGACACTTACTGTTTTTTGGTTATTGGGAATAATGTTGCAATGAATATGAAAGTGTGGACATTTCTTTGACATACCAGTTTCTTGGATATATATTCAGCAGTAGGATTTCTGGGTTATATAGTAGTTATGTTTTTAGCTTTTTGAGGAACCTCCATATTTTTTCATATTGGCTATGCTAAATTACATTTCTAACAATAGTGCTCAAGGGTTTTTTTCCCTCTACATTCTTGCCTTCACTTGTTACTTTTTTTTTTTTTTGATGAGAACCATTCTTACTGGAGTGAGGTGGTATATGATTATGGTTTTGACTTGCATTTCCCTGATGATTAGTGATGTTGACCATTTTTTCCTATGCTTATTGGCCATTTGTATGTCTTTGAGAAATGTCTACTTAAGTTTATTGCTCATTTTAAAATTGGGTTGTTTACTTTTTTGCTATGGAGTTTTTGTGGAGTTCCATATATATTCTGAATACTAACCCTAGTCAGATGTATTTGCAAGTTTTTTCACCTACGCAATCTCAGGTTTGTTGTCCTAGGACGTTAGAGGCTTAAAGCTTCATTAGTTTGGTGTAACTTGTTTCTGTTCTAAAATGAGAGGCAGAATAAAGTAAGGATTGCCTGTTCGGAGCTGCTTACTTCCTCTGAGCTTTATTCTCAAAAATCACCCATTTGGAAAAATGTGCCACATTCAGAAGATTTGACAAGTTGCTCGCAAGCCTCTAGGAAAGGGAAATGGCTTATGCAGTTTAAGTTCAACTATAGTCCATGTTTAATTTAATCATTTTTCCAAACTTCTCTTTGGCAATCATTTGTACTGTAATTTAGTATTATGAAGTGACCTTTGACCAAAGCCAATTAACTTTGCATTTTTCTTCTAGATTGTTACATTATAAAATTTTAGAGACATTTGCTGAGAAATTGTATAAAATTTCCATAATAATTATGACCTTGAGGCATTTTTGTGTCAAAAAAGATGCATAATCTACTCTCCTTTGTCTGGTAATTACTTTCTCATCTTTTTCCCCCACTCTGATTAGTCTTTATATCTGTTTCTTTACTTAGATAAATACTTCATCAATCAGGGATTAGAATAATCTCATTACCTATGGGAATTCTTCAGTGTGACTCAGTGCTTTAATGGAGCTGTTAGGGAGCTTTTATCATTGAAAGCAACACTGAGTGACCAGATGGACTCATTGGAAGCAACTTCCAGAATGTCAGGGGGAGGGTATTTAATGAGGCATGGCACACACAGAAAAGAGTGCAGTCCTCCTCTAGTTGTTGGTGCTTTGTGTTACCCTTTGCAATTGCACAGTTTTTTCTTTTGTAGGAGAAACAGATTTCAGAAGTAAAGTTAAGGGGATTTACTTCATATCATGAAAATAAAGACAAAAATCAAAGGATGTGCCTCATTGTTTTTGGAGCAGAGTCCATTCTGAGGGTGCACAGAACTTGTAATGTCTAATAGAAGGAGGGCAGCTGCCAGATAGGCTTTTCAATGCAGCCCAGTTCCTTATTTTTGGATATAGATTTCAGTGTCCAGATTGGCTATTGTTGTCAGTGCCAATTGGGCACTTGGACCTACTTGCCAGATTCGTTGTGGCCTGTTGCACAAAACAGATTTTGAATCCTAAGTTAATGGTGAGAAACAAGTTCTCTAAACTAATTAAACCCCATTATCATTCAAGTAGGGCTTTAATACTGTTTCAGGCCACTAGTGTAATAGAAAAAAAATGTTTGCTTCCCTTCCCACCATGGAAGAACTTTATAAAACTTGTACATGTTGGTTGTGAACTGAAGACACCTCTGACTTATTTTTAATCTCTGGAAAAATGAAATTAAAAGCCATTCTAAACCTGTTCTTTTGAGAGTGGCGTTCATTTCCATTGGTTTTAATTTAGCCAGATTATTTTTGGCTGGCCCCATACCCCTGAGAAAAGGGCGTGGTGGAAAAAAATGATACGGCAAATGAGTACAACAAGGAGGAATTTTGTATTGTTCTGAGTTTGAGAATGATTAGTGGAAAAGGAGGAATTAAAACAAAAAGGTAAAAACAAATAGTTGGCAGATTCTTGTTACAACTTTGATTTAATCATTTTTTCAGATAAATACCTGAAATTTATTAACTTTATTAGCCATAAACACTTGGTAGATAAAGCTTCTCTATAGCTTTCCCCTCTTCATGTGGGGTGTTCATATTGCCAGTGTGGTTTTAGACCCAATTAGATCAATTTGGAACATTTTATTGTTGGCACCAGAGGAAAGTAAGTGGTGTGCTGGCACCATCGTGCTTTCAAATAAATAACAAGTAGTCTTAGTTGTAACAGTTATGTATTGGAATTTGTTCCCTCACTCGGGCAGGTGACCCAAAGCCACTTACTGCTTTACTTCCCTTTCTGCTCGAACTTTTTGATCCTCAGTGTTTATTCACTGTGGGAAGGGAAGCCTTTTCCCATGGCCTTCTGACAGAGGCAAATTTCTGTTCTGTTGTCCATGTTGTGCGTGGTGGCACCTGTTCCCTTTCCGGTGGCTGTCTTGGGTGTCACCATGATCTCATTCCACCCTTCAGGGCTTGGTGCACTTGGCCTGTGCAGCTTCCAACCCATCCCGTTGGTCAGCCCATTCTGGCAGGGTACTTGAGGATATCACCTATCCCTCTGGGCTTTAATTATAGAATCGTAAAAGTGATAATAATAGCAGTAAGCTTCTGTGATCCCCTACCAAATGCTGGTTGTTGTACCCAGTTCTTCACTTGCATCATTTTATTTAGGCCTCACGTCTCTACCGGGAGGCGGTGGTGGAATGTTCTTCACGATACCAGAAGAGGAAGACAAGACTCTGCAAGGATAAGAAACCTGCTTAGAGTTCCACGGATGAGAAGAAGCAGAAATGGCTTTAAATCCAAATTCCGCCAACTCCTCTCTCACCCATTCCTTCTCTGGCTTCCACAGAGCTGGAGGGAGCTTCAGATGCCGTCTTGTCCAATGGCTGTCAGCCTGGCCACACATTAGAATCATCTGGGGAGTTTGAAACAAAAATCCCCTTCGTCTCTTTTCAGACCAATCAGTCAGAATCTCCAAGGGCGATACTCAGGCCATTCCACTGTGTTTTAGGAGCACCCCGGGTGACTTGCCGTGCAACATGACGGCCATTGGTCTCGTCCGGATCCCTTGGTGTCCAGGAAAATCTGAAGCCTGTCAGTTTCTTCTTGGTTAGTCAGCTGGTTGCATCAAGGACTCAATCCTAGATCTACTGATGGTCCCCTTGGTATCTCACCGTTCTTATTCCCAGTCCTGGCAGTAGAGACCAGACGCAGGAAACTTCATTGGAGAGATCCATAACCTGCAGTGTGAATGGCACTGTGTACTTGAGGGGCATGGCTTGCTTTGGAAGGGTTGCAGATGGTCGTGATATAAATAACCTTTGTGCATATCGCCTGAGATGTTAATATGTTACAGCAAATACGAAGCATATCTTAACGTATTCCTGCGTATGTTCGCAAATACAAAGCCCCCATGGTTAGGACGGCAAGACTCCTGCGGGAGGAGATTGCAGAGCGAGGTCGTTTGCGTATACATCATCATCTGTGTAGCCGGGGAAAGGTGTGACTATCGCTATTTACCAGAGCAGGCAGACATAGAGGTTACTTATCCTGTATCATCACACGAAGTGTTCCTCGTGTCAAGACAAAAAGTGAAGTGTTCTCAGTCATGATGTGGCTCTCTTGCCACCAAACCACACAGCTCTCCACGGTTTCTAAAGCACAGGCCATGTCCAGGGCAGAGTTCAGTTGAGTGTTAAGAGGGCCACCCGTGATGTTGCCTTCACGTAATTAGGCCGTTTTTCAGGCATTCAGCTGAACACTTGTGGGGACCTTTCAGCTTGAGGGATCACAGCTCTGACTAATGGGGTAACTTTTTCATGCTCCAATCTCCCCATTTCTCCAAGTTATTGTGTTAACTGCTTCTGAAACTCACTCTTTCTCTGGATATACTGGCTCTCAAACTTTTCATTTTGTTTTGTGATGTCTTTTAATATTATCTTCCAGATCACAGCTTAGGTGTTTTACGTGGTTCATTTTATTTCTCAAATCCATTGATTTTAGCAGCCATTTTTGCATTCTTTTTCTGCTGTTGAGTGTTCTGACTGCTCCCTCTACCCCAGCAGCATGGTGTTGCTTTATAGGCACAATGTTTTTAAGTCCTTCCTAATAACTTGAGATCCTTAGTCGCTGGTCTGTCGTAATGAATTAAGAGTTCCGCGGATAAACTGAGAGGAGTGCCTTTGATCTTCTCTGCTGTCATAAAGTTTCCAAACTAGACCTTGTGGGAGTAGCAGTCCCACTCTATTTCCCTGGTAATGCCAGAGAAAGGGGGTGGAGCTTCCCAGTGCCTTTCACAGTGGGGAGGTTCAAAATGATCCTTAGCTCTTCCTGACACCTAGCCCCCCAAAAGGGCCCTATTTTCTGGGATTTAGCTATTGGGTGCATCCCAACTTTTAAGAGTTCTGTTTTTGTTGGAAAGAGTAAGGGCATCTGGGGCTCACTCTATCTGCTCTTATTGCTCTTGTTGTCCCATAGTCCACCCTGCCCTAATCTTTGACTCCGAGGTTGAAGCCAAGACTCTCCCTGTGGAAGGATGTCCTTCGCCTCCAAAGGTCTGGGCCATGGTTTTTCCTGTTGTCCTGAAGTGATTGGATCTGCCCCCAGGTTTATCTAAGATTTCCTTAAACTTTTGAGTCCACTAGTGGCTGCTGTTTCTGTTTCCAGAATTTTTATTCCCTTCCTCCCTCCCTTCCTTCTTGTTTTCATAGAATTTTCCCCCTGGCATTTTAGTGCTAGCCTAGGAGGGAGTTCACTTGCTCTGTCTGAGCCTGGAAGATCCACAGACCCAGGGACTATGGCTGGGAGGAGTGGACCCATCTGTGAAGATCTATGTTTGGGAGAAGGAATGCTTTGAGGTGAATTCCCAAGTTTCAGATGTGGGTAGGGTCAGGAAATGAGACATCTTCAGTCCTCTTTTTTTTAATCTTTCCTGTGCACTGTTTCCCTCAGCTGGTCCTTGACCCAGATCCTTCCTGGAGGGCCACAATCACTGACTGTCTTGCACTCAGAGGTGTTTAAACCCTCCACCTAACCTGGCAAGGAAGGAAAACTCTACTGTACACCTCTCCCTGCTTGTTACGCCTTTCTTCTGTCTTTCCATTGATATCTTGGAACTCAACAGTTTAAGAACATTTTCCCTTTGAAAGCAAAGAGCAGAAGATGTAAGGGTGTGGCTTCCTTCATGCTGCCATCTCTTTGTCCAGTTTTGGGGAGGAAGACAAGTGCGAATGTTGTGAGTAAATAAAGCTTGGACATAGGCTCAGAGGTGCTAACCACAGACTCATAAAGGGCTGGATGACCAGGTCTGGTGTTAGGGTAGCTAGCAGGGGTCGTATTAAAATTTTGATTGTAGTACTCACTTTGGCAGCATGTACTAAAACTTTGATCATAAAGCCAGCTGTGGCAGTGCTGCATGCCTGTAACCCCAGTACCCTGGATGGCTGAGACAGGATGACAAATTGAAGCCCAACCTGTGCAATTTAGGGCCTTGGTGTGATCCTGTCTCAAAAAGGACTCAGTGTGAAGGTCCTGGGTTTAATCCCTGGTTACCCCCCCGCCCCAAAAAAAACCCCAAACCCAAAAAACATGTATTTTGTTGCTGTCTTTTACAACAAGGTGGTATATGAGTCAGAGAAGGGGAAGAGGAGGTCAAATGTATCCTGGTACAAAGAAATCCAAAATAGCATCAAATGTCAGGGTCTCAAGGTGGGAGGGCAAGGATGAGGAAGCTAGAGAGGGCAGAGAGGACTCAGTAAGGGCTCTCATATCCCTGGGAAAGTAGCTTGGGGACTGTAGGAGAGTTTTGGTTTAAATGTTTCAGAATAATATTTTTATGGCATGGTAAGTGGCTCAACAAACGAATCCCAGGCATGCGCCAACAGAGAGCTCAGAATCCTTAATTCACTCATGGGAAGGGAACATGGCTTCTTGTTAAAGCACAAGACCAGAGGCTGTGTTCTGTTCTGACTGACTGCCAAACGCATGTGCAAACCTGGGGCAAGGACTTGACCCATAGCTGCTCTCTTTCCATGGAGCTCGGTGAGTCCTCTCTGCCGCTTCCTGGTTGAAAGGCCTCCAGGGTAGGTCACCCTGATGGAGGGCGGGGAGGGATGTGTGTTCCTAAAAGGCTGGTCCCACAGTTGGCCATACCTTGATCTTACTGCAGACTTCGCAAAAAGTACATAGTGGAATATAGTTCTTTTTATTTAGCCTTCCTGTTTTCCTCGGTTTTGCCCACTGAGTTCCAAGCTCGCTCATTAGTGATGGGTCGTTAGTGCTATAATAATTGTTAGATTTGGCTGGGGCTGGAGTTTGTCTGACTTTACCTGCAGCTAAGTCTTGGCACATCTGCTACATTAACAGCAACCATCCGTGTTCTGAGCGTCCATTTTCACAGCCTGCTCTAACCCCAGCTTTCTAATTGGTTCACTTATCAGAATGGTTCTAATTTGAAATAATAGCAGTCCTTAAGGACAGCATTCATTTAAAAAATGATGTCAGTGTTTGGTTGGAAAGGAAAATAGACTAATTGACTTCAGGGCAAACAATATATTTTCATCTGAAATTTTCTTTTTAAATTACAGAAAAGGTATCTGGTTTGTCAGAAAGAGGAGATGACAGGGGCAAAAAAAAGTGTTTTAAATAAGAGAAATAGAATCATGAGTGATTTAGTTAAGTGAAAGCGGGGTAGTGTGCGATAGTTTTAACACATTTCTAACATTGTCTACCGTGTCTCTGTAAGTTAAGGTAGTAAAGCTATTATTGTTTTAGGTTTACAATGAGTGTTTAAAGCTTAAATAAAAGTTCTCAGAAGTATAAGACCTTACCGATTGATTGAGTGGTTGATTGATTGCCACTGCGAACGCTGTGCAACGTCCCCAGTCCTTTCACTTTTTAAAATTTGTTCTGTTTTTTGAGATAGGATCTTACTAAATTGCCTGAGCTGGGCTTGAACTTGTGATCCTCCTATAAATCTACTTGTGAGATACTTTTGGCCTACAATGCCCTCTTGTTCAGCTGTGTTTTTCCCCTGTAACAGGATTTCTGGGATCTTGCCTCTTTCAAAGACCTTAGCAACCAATTTAAAATGAAGTGACAGTTTCTTTCATGGTGTTCGGTTTAAGGATGTGTCTCCCAAAACTCACACAGCAGTCACCCCTGTGCAAAGTAGATTTGTTTCTCACTTGTTGCCTGTGGCCTGGGTAAGAGGAGGGGGAGTGTTGTGCATGGCGGGGGAGGACAGAGAAGGAGGGATATGAGAGACTAATATGAACTGTTTGGTGCACTTGTTTTGGTCACCTCTTACCTTTCATGGTTATTTTGACTTTGGGCAAGAGCCAGAAGTCACACAGTGCCAGAGTTGATGTATATGGCGAATGAGGACACATCATGATGTTTTCACAAGTCTGCCTTTCTTTTGAATGGCACGCAGCAGCAACATTCGCTGTGTTTTTGATCACAGCTTCTAAAAACCCTCATGAAAGAGAACTTCCAGAACTGCTTCAGAAAATGGCAAGAATGATGGGATAAGTGCGTTTGAAGCAACAGGGAATATTTCTAGGGGGATTAATGACAATGTGTCTTTTACTGTAATAAATTTTTAAGAATGTCAATATTTACAGTATATTTTGATCACACCTTGTGTACGGGAAGCAGGGGAACAAACGTGGTAAGACATGAGAGGGAATTATGAGCTCCTGGAGCTATTCTTGCAACTTTGTGGTGGCTTAAAATTATTTCAGAAATAATTTATAACAATTTATAACATCAAAAACACACTACTGTATATTTTGTCAGTAGTGAAACACTTGCATTTTGGTAGTATTTGCAGACAAAAATGACCATGATCTTACAGACTTGAAAACATGAGAATTTATTTCTCTTTGAAAGTTAAACTATAAAACAGTGCCTAATGAATCAGAGCAGAGGTGTGCAGAATCATCTCAGGGATAAAGACAGACCTGTGAGATCCGTGTACGTAACCTTAGCAGTGTGGTTAGTACATCTCACAAACATGGAACATTTTCCTTCATTGACAGAGAATTCCTGGAGAGAGGGCTGTGTCGGCTCATTTCATTTTGCCCAGCTGATCCCTCTCCTTCTGTGTCCAAATTCAGCAGACTGTCCTGATTATAGTCAGCATGTGTATCTGCTGTGTGAACCACGCTGATGCAAACAGCCTGATCTGCTAAAGAGTTAAGTGTTGTTTGTCAGATAAAACTCTTTTCTTCTCCGGGAGCTTGGTGATGTGCATCCTCCATTCAGGCAGCAACTGTCTTTGGTCCATGGGGAATTCATTAAGATGATGCAGTTGAAGCTCACACCTATAATTCCAGCACTGAGATGCTGAGGCAGAAGGGTTACAAGTTCAAACTCTGAAACTGAGCGACCTAGTGAGATTGTGCCTCAACATAAAAAACAAAAAGGAGTTGGAAGATGTAGTTCAGTGTGAAGGCCGTAGGTTCCTTCCCAGTGTCTCACACACACACACACCCCCAAAAAAAGATGGGGTTCAAGGAGGTCTCTTCAGTGAAAGCCAGCTTCTAAACAAGTTACTGTCTCTTGGTGTTAAATAATGGTGAGAGATAATGTTGGAAATAGAACTTAGGGAGAGAGAAGAAATTCAGTGTATAAGAAAGAAAACAGGAAATTTAGGGATTATTTGGTAGTGGCATGTTGTAAGCATTGATAGATATAAGAGGGACTTGTACTTTATGTAAGACCAACATTTAAAAAAATGTAATATTGAAATTGTGTAAAGAATCTGCTGTTGTGTTGGTCAAAGTACTTAAAATTGTGATATTTATTGTAGGGTATGATTTCAGAAAGCTTCAGTGTATTTGTTTTAGCTTTTATAACAGTTGCGGACAGAAAACTGGGACACATGGCTTAAAGTCTGCAGTTTAAGTATGGGCATTGATTAATTTTTGTGGTCTGTATACCGATGGACATAATTTTCAATTGTGTGTGTGTGTGTGTGTGATGGATGAGAACAGTGAGAACAGTATGTGGTTGCAGGAAGTTGGAACTTGTTTGCTGGCTGTGGAATTACGGTCTGGAGCCATTTCCTTCACTTACGGAGTCATTGTTTGGGTGTGTTTTGTGTTAGAAGAGATTTGTCTGGACCACTGATCTTCACAGAATGTATTTCATTAGAACAAGAAGTCAGTGTGTCTCTCTGGCCTATGCCCATTCTCTGAGCTTTCGGCTTATTCCTTGTGTAGCACGTGTTGAAATCAAAGTACTGTATTACGACAGCAGCTTAGAGACTCCCACAGCCTCCCACATGTCAGAAATAGTATGCGTTTCTGAGCAGAAGTTTTCCAAAGAAGTAAGAACATGCTGATTACCCATGAAATCCCTGAAGAATCAACCATAGGAAGGAAAGTTATGTAAAGTTAAATACACACACACACACACAAAATACATATATATGGTATCTTAGGTACCTAAAAATCAGTAAAATATTTTCTTCTTGAGTCAAGTTTGGGGATATGGCTTCTGAAATCTGAAATAGATTTTATTTTATATGTAAGATCTTCTATGCTTTCCCTTAACGTGCATATTTAATTTGGAAAGATCTTTTTATATAAGGAGATAAAAATTTTGTGAGTATGGGTGAATGAATACATTCTCCCTCCCATGTGAGAGAGAGAAAGAAGTGTTTGATAAAGAATTAAACATTGATGGACAGAAAAACCTATTTAAAATTAATTGTTTGCTTTCAGAGTATTTTTATGTTGCAAATAGTTTATTAAAATTTTTTATTATTTTCTCTGTATACTTATATTCCTGTCTAATTGGTTCTAAAGGATCTCTTGGTAGTTCTTGTAGGTTCTGGGAATTTGGAGAGTTTTTGCTCATATCTCATTACTTCCTGTATTGGTGAACTGTTTTTAGCAATTTCCTAGTACTCTGATCTTGGCAATGTAATGATGCCCTCCATTTACCTCTTCAACAACTTTCTTTTTCTTTTAATAAACTTTTTCTTTAAGAACAATTTTAGGTTTATACAATGATTATAAAAAGAGTGTAAAGGGTTCCTGTATAACCCACACCCAGTGTGCCCTCACATTAACATCTTACACTATTATAATACCTTGGTTACAATGAATGAAACAATATTTTATCATTGATGAAAGTCCACACTAGCTAGACTTGATGGTGCATGCTTGTAATCCCAACACTCAGGAGGCTGAGGCAGAAGGATTGCTGTGAGTTTGAGGCCAACCTAATGGTTCAAGGCCAGTTTGGATTATATTGTGAGAGCTTATCTCAGCCCTCACCCTCAATAGATAAATACCACATTTAATTCAGATTTTCTCTGTTTTTCCCTAATTTCTTTCTTTTGTTCCAGAATCCCATGCTGGACGCCATATTACGTGTAGTCATTCTATCTCCTTTTGCTTCCCATTAGCTGTAGCTATTTCTCAGGCTTTCTTTCTTTTGAGGACCTTGATAATTTTGAGCATGACCAGTCAGATGTTTGGTAGAATGTCCCTCACTACTCTGCTACTGTGTTTTGGGGAGAAAGACAGCAGCAAAATGCTACTGTCACATGATATCAAAGGCACGTGGTATCAATATAACTTGTCACTGTTGATGTTAACCTTGATTGCCTGGCTTGATTGTATTTGTTACATTGCTGCACTGTAAAGTTATTTTCTCTCTTTTTCCATACTGTACTCCATGAATGAAAGTCACTGTGCACAGCCCACACTTGGAGCAGGAGTTATTTGCAACCTTTTTGAGGTTAAGAAACATATACAAATCATTTGTAGTCCTACATCGAAGATTTGTATTTACCTGTGCAATCATTTATATCAGTATGGGTTCATGGATATTTTATACTTTAGGTTATAATCTATTACTATATTTATTTTGTTGGTCAAATTGTTCCTGTTTTGGCCATCGAGAGCTCTTTCCATTGGCTCCTGCACCCCTTTGGCGTACCCCCATCATTGTGGGTTTGCCCTACCCTGACATCATCTGTTTCCATGACCCCTGATTCTTTGGTATTAGAATTCAGGATCCCGAGGTCTGGGCACTAGTGTGTGCGTTACTCCTGGGACTTAATACTTCTCTACACATATATTTTGGTGTTTATTTCCTGGTCCTCTGACTGGATTTGTGGGTCAGCTAAATTGGAACTTGGGCATTACTAATATGACTAAAGTTCTAAAGGTGGCTTTAATGTGCGGCCAAAGAAGCAATTCTAGCTTGTAAAATCCTGGCGGGTAATGGATGCTAATATCTGTGGAGTAGATATTGGATAAGTGTCTGTTGATGTTAATGTTAGTAATTTGTCAGTGAACCTATTCCCTAAGCAAACATTTACTGAGTGCCATCACCTGACATAGCTACACAAAGCACTGATGTAAAAGGACCCTTGTAGTTTGAAAGATTCTTAGTTTTTAGCTACAACATAGAAAGATGTGTCATGTGTCAAAATTAGGAATTAACATTGGTACAAAATATTAATATTAACTAAACCACACACTAGTTTGGACTTTCCCCAGTTTTTTCACTAATGTACATTTTCTGTTACTAGATCCAGTTTGAGATTCTACACTGCCTTTAGTTATTATGTCTCCTTTTTATACTCCTGTCAACAACTGATTCTGGGGTTTTCATTCTTTTTCATGAGCTTAGCAGTTTTTATGAGTAGTGATCAGTAATTTTGTAGCATGTTCTTCAACTTATACTTGATGTTTTGAGAGATAAAGTTGTAGATTGTGGGAAGAACATAAGACAATGTGCCCTGCCCCTTACATCCTGTAGGCACCAGATACCAACATGACTGACTGCTGGTGATGGTAACCTTGCTCAGATGGTTAGTATGGTAGGCAGTTTCTCTGCAGTTGAAATTACTGCTTTTTGCTTTCTATGTTCACTAGAAGTAGGTTTCCAAGTCCAGGCCTGTCGTGGGGAGAGATTTTGCTCCACTTCCTGGAGGGAGGAGTACAAAATATTATGTGATTGTATCTGAAAACTAGCGCAGTGTGTAGGAAGTTTTGGAAGGTAAACTTTGAGGCCTTAAGGATGTACTCTCTTTCAAGTTTTCTCTGCTGCCCACTGCTTTTATTGTTCATCCACCTGTGGTAGTTAAGGATGTGTTGTTCTATTTATGACTATTTCCCTCATTCTTCTGTGCTTCCCTCCCTTGCCCTGCCAGCCTGCCAATGGCGAGATGGACCCTGGGGCCTTGTGCATGCTGGGCAAATGTTCTGCCATTGACCTGTGCCCTAGCCCCCTCTTCTGTGTTAATTCATCAGAATTCTTTTGTCAGGAAGATTGTTTCTTCTCCCTCATTTATTTATTTGCTTATATCAGTGTGGACTCATGGTCGTTTATTTTTTGGATTATACCTCAATGTTACCATTGTTTGGTTGCTCTTTTGGATTGGCTATTTTGTTGATGCATTACAGGTTGTGTTTGACTCATCTTTCAGCTTTTCACCCATTCCTAGAACCAGCTGTTTTTCCAAGGAGTCCTGGTTCTTTGCATTTGGGAATGATACTGTCCTTAGAAACCAAGAACCGGATGCAAGGCGTGCTAACTGCTATTGAGTGTCACTGCTTTTAGGAGTTCTCAGTGAACAGAGGTAGGAAATATTCATATAAATTCTAATCTGTATACTCTATGCACAATTTATATCTACATACCTATCAGTCAAAATAAAAATGATAATGTTTGTAACATCTGTTTCTGTACCTGTATGTACGTTTTGATACATGTGAGTGTACCCCAATATCTCCAAATCCACACAAATATCTATATTCATATTTGGATCTATTTACCTACGTATGTGTAAACAAACATGAGCTCACACTGGTATCACCAACTGTAATCCAGTGGTGAATTTATTGCAGCCCCCCTCTTTTGTAACTTCTTTGTTTTTTTGACATTAAAAGTCTTTGATCCCATTATCTACACTTTATTTACAGATTTGTTCAGTGCCACTCCGCATAGTTCAGAAATGCTGGGTTGTGCCCGTTACCAATAAACTTACCAACTATAGTACGATGTTAGGTAGTTTTTGTTTGGTTTTTTGGTTGATAGGTTATACTATTTAGTCAGAATATTGGGTTCCAAAGTTTTTTTAGATCAGTTCCTTTTCCCTCACCCACACCATAGGGTTATAATCACATTGGTCTCATTCCATCCTGAGATTCCTTGACACCCTGATTGTGTTTTTTAAAGCATGTATAATAGTTTAGTTCAGTGTTTTGTGGTTCTCTGGGTTTTTAACAAATGCATGGAGTCCGGTTTATACCATCACAAGGTCATGTGGAACAGTTCCGTCACCCTAAATATTTCCTTGTATGGTTCTCCCTCCCTCTGGCAGCCCCTGTTTATGTCCCTAGGATTTTACCTTTTCTAGAATCTCATGTAAATGGACGTCTAAAAGATGTAGGCTTTTTGGTCTAGTGTTTTTCACTTAGCAGAATGCAGTGAAGATTCATCCAGGTTACCGTTCATCAGTCAATTATTCTTTGTATTGCTGAGTAGTGTTCTATTGTATGTCCATATTACTGCTTGTTCATCATTTCATTACTGAAGGACAGATGTGGCAGTTAGGAATAAAGCTGTCATAAACATTTGTGTTCATGTTTGCGCAAGATAATTCACTTTGGTGAACAGGAATGAGACTGATGCATTGTATAGTAAATGTATGTTTACCTTTATAAAATACTGCTAAGCTATTTTTCAAGGTAATTCTATGACTTGGTATTCCCACCTTTTGCTCCATATTTGCAGCATCTTTTTAGGTTATCAGCTTATTTTTTATTTTAGCCATTGTAACAGGTAGATAGTGATATCTCCTTGTGGTTTGAATTTCCATTTCCTTAATGTCTACCAATGCTGAGCATCTTTTCCTGTCTTCATCTGCCATGTGTGTATCTACTTGGAAGAAGTGTCTGTTCTAATCTTTTGCCAGTTTAAATGAATACCATTGTGTTCATTTTTTGAGTTTTAATTAAAAAATATATATATATGATACAAAGTCCTTTATTGGATATGTGATTTGCAAGTATTTTTCCCCTGATATGTAACTTTAACATTTTTCTGAAGAAAATAACAGGTTCAGATTTAGTGGCAAGGCAATATGATTTAATAAAAGGGATGGTGATTCAAAATCTAGAAATATAATAACAAGATCTCTGCAACACATTGTAAATGATACTTTAAATGCTTTATTTTTTTCCACAACCAAAAAGCAAAGTTTTAGTAGTCAATCATATTGTGGTCAACTGTTTATGCCACAGTTTTACTGCACTTCTAAGGATGGAGAGTGTGTTGTGTGTGTGTGTGTGTGTGAGCATGTATACACATGTAAAATTGTGTATTTCCTGCACTATATATGTGTGTGTATATATATGTGTGTATCTATATATGTGTATATATATATGTAATAGTTACATTAGTATATACATATGTAAAAAGTGATGGAGTATTAAGATTTGAACATTTTATTGCATGTATGTTATAACTGAATAAGGAGTTTTATAGCATACAGATGGATGTAAGATAGTGAAATTCTGTAACAGTAGGTAAAAGGTACCAGGTGTGGTGTCACACACCTGTAATCCCAGAACTTGGGAGGCTGAGGCAAGAGGGTCCTTGTGAATTCGAGGCCGACCTGAGCTACATAAGCAAGTTCCAGGCCAGCCTGCACTACATAATGAGATCCTGTCTTAAAACCCAACAGTCAAAAAAAAATAGATGAAAGGAATAAAGAGGATAAAGCAGAAATTATATAGAAACAACAAATAGGTAAATATGGTCAATATTTATATAGGCACCTATAGAATTAGTTATCTTGTGAAAGACTGTAGAGGATCGTAGGGCGAATGATGATAGGCCAGTATTTGCCTCATAAGATGTCAATAAAGTCAGATATCTTATAGCTTTGAAAATTGATAGCTCTCTCTTGGTAACTAGGAATGAGTAAGTAGCTTAGCACCTTGGCTAAGGTTTTATTGACAGTCCAAAAATTTATCTGTAAATTCTTCTGTAGAATTTATTTGTGCCTTTTTTGCACTCTACAGGCTTGATATTACTCAAAACATGTCCTTTATGAGTATAGGACTGTACATGTTGTTGGTGAGAAATGAGTGAATAAAAATACAAAAATTATAGTACCTCACATTTAAGAAATCTGAAGTCTGACTAAACTTAGTTTAGCTTTTTCAACTTGAGGGCATGAAAATTGCATAACTCAAGCTTATTATGTGATTATCATTGCTGAAAAAAAAAACACATTTTATCTAGGTTTATGTATCTGGCTTGCTTTGCCTTCATTGTGAATTGTGAATGTAGTTTGAGGTAGAATTTGAATATCTGACCTCCTTGGAACTTGTGGTTTGGCCTAGAACCAAGAGGAGTGTGAGTGGGTAGGCCCAGCAGGAGGTGTCTCACTGCAGTTTTATTAGCTACAATCTCAGTGGGACAGAATGCTTTTGAGTAATTCCAGGTGGAGGGGGGACAGGGTCTGAGTATTAAAACTAGGTTCCATAACTATATTCCGTGGCCTGTACAATAAGTAACTTGTGTGCAAGCTTTTTGAAAAGAAACCAAGCATCCTTCTCTCCAGGTTTGGTTACTGCTGCAGTGAAGACGGGCATCTCACCTGACCTCCCTCCCTTGGTCCCCTGTATCTTCCTCCTCTCTCATTCCCTTTCTTTTTCCCCCTCCCTTTCCTTCTTCAGCCCTCCCCTTCCTCAAAGTAGGGTATTGCCAGGTTATTTTTGTTTACATATACACAGTGTTAATCCATTCTTTTTTTCTGTGTGTGTGTGGTTTTATTTAAGCATTGCAAATAATACTAAGAATAAGCCTGTGGAAATGGTCGTGCATTAGCTTTCTTCTTATCCCATATGATCTCATTATTTTTAAATGAAGAGTAGCTTTTTCCTTACTACAAGGACATAACTTCATTTTTTAACTTTAAAGTGTGATTCTTTTTTTCTTTACATCTGTGTAAAAATAATGAAAGAGCACCAAGGGGAACCATGTCTTCTTTGGTTGGTGACTCTGGCTGAACATGGGGTAGAGGCAGATATTCAAGTCTGTTTGGCAACCAGTCATGCTACTAATTTGTGTTAATAACCCTGAGTTGTCCACTGACCCCGTGTTGATAATTTGGAGACTCGGTATTTGATGCGTTGGGGAATTCCATTAGCGTGGGTAGCGTTTAACTTTTAAAGGTCTAGCTGTACTCTGAAGCCTTCACAGAATCATGGACCCTTCATCACCCTGTCTTTGTCAGGGCTGTGTTGTTTACATCTTGTTTTGTTGATTTTTGTTGTTTATCGTGCGCATCACTTTACATGGGAGACTGTGAAGGTCTAGAGCATGGGCAGAAGTGAAATCTGTGTGATTTTGCTTGTGCAATGTCCTGGCCTGGAAGAATTTCTTCTTGCATGTGGAGTTGGTGTGTGTTCAGGTGGACTCTCAGAGGGGGCCAGCCAGAAAAAAGCTCTGGGTGGGCGGACTGCAGTATTTCATGGTGCTCTTGCGTCATATTTCTAGTGTGTCTTTCCTGCCTGGCTCTGGTTTGCCCTTAGTTTTTATCCCTTGTAATAGACTTAGATTTCAGGAATGAGAAGCAAGCCCAGCGTATAATAATACATTTTTAAAAGTGCAGTGAAAACAAATGTTTTTTGTATACTTTCCTGATATCTGACCATAAGTTAAAGATTTGTTGATTAGTTCCCTACAAATATTTCTATTTACCATCACCTCAGCCTGTTGGATTTGTAGGATCAGAAAAACCCTTGTGGGGTCTTGTGGTACAGCCTCAGCACCCCAGGATCCGAATTTAGCAGGCCCCAGTCTGGCCAGTGAGCTTACTCTAGGCTTGGCGCAGGGCATAGCTGTCTGCATCACCCACAGGTGACCCTCATGACTATTGCCTCAGTCCAGAACCACTCTGAAGGCCATTGAATCCCCATCAGTGGTAGTCATGTGCCTGCTAAGTTAACACATTCCACCTTTAGTGGAATTGGAGCCATGTTTACTGATAATTCCTCCTTTAATATTTAGAATAAAATTGATTTAAACTCCTAGTTACTCTTCCTGGAAAAAGTCTAATATCTGTAAGCAATGTGGAAAATTCTCATGAGGACTCCTGTGTTCTCTCATGGCTCTGAGTTTCTGCCTCTCTAGACTTTTATTTCCATGCTCCTCCCAACCCCCAGCTTCCTTTGGCTCTGGTGTCTCTCTCTGCTAGGTGCCCTGTACGCTGTAACCCTCTAATCACCTCAGCCCCGAGAGCAAGGTCATCTCAAGCCTGATTCAGAAAGGGGGAGGGAGGCAGCCTTTGCACCCCAGACTGCCTTTACCTCAGAGAGTACTTTCCTCTGTTGGCTTCTACACTGTGTCAGGCTACTCTATTTTAGCTCCATTTTCCTCTTCAGGAAATTCTGTTTTGTTTATAATTCTTTATAGCCACAGGTAGCTGTTAGTAAACCATAAAGCTAATTTTCCATTTTCTGACTCAACCTGCATCACAGAATGAACAGAGCCTTGTTGACGGGGAGGAAGCGGTGACATATTTTTGGAGAAACTGTAACCAAGTGTAGTGTATATTTGTAGGTCACCTGGGAGCAGTGCAGTCATATGTAACTGTTTGAAGGTAGGCACCAAAACAAAATAGGAAACCACGAACAAGGAATTACTTTGTGAAATCGTAGCAAAGAATCGATGTTTTATATCACTGTATAGAGTAAACATGAAGATTTTGCATGACAGCCAAGATATAGTAGAAAAACAAATTCAGGTAATTAGTTTTGTCATCAGATTTGAATCAGTTATGTAGCTTTCCACTATTACTTAAGAAAAATTGAAACTGTAAAAATATGGAAGAAGTAAGTTTCCGCGCTGTTCCCTAACTTCCTTGAGTGGCTCTGAGATGTGCCATGTGGACAGATACTTCTTTTTAATTGAAATTTGATTTGCTTGCTTTGTTTTAGTCCTGTACCACGTGGTCAGTATTCGTTGAAAATATTTAAGGCACTTGCTCAGGACTTCATGTTGAACGCAGCAGTGTGATGTGCTACCCAAGGACAAAGGGCCTTGGAAGTGCTGCTGTAAACTGGATGTGGGGCACATACCTGTACTCGCAGCATTTGGAGCACTGAGGCAGGAGGATTGTGAGTTAACGTCCAGCCTGGTTATACAGACAGTTCAAGAGCAATCTGGGTCAAATAGTAAGATTCTGTCTCCAAAAGCAAAACCAAACAGGAAGTTACTGTGAACTGGGTGTGGTGACA
>RJWT010003561.1:0-36037 GCA_004365215.1 Cuniculus paca | reverse complement strand
CCTTCCTTCCTTCCTTCCTTCCTTCCTTCTTTCCTTCCTTCCCTTTCTTTCTTTCTTTCTTTTTGTATTTGTTTTTTTTTGAGACAAGGTCTCACTTTTAATTCAGGCTGGCCTTGAACTCACTATGTAGCCCAGGTCGGCCTCAACTTTGTGGTAATTCTCCTACCTCAAGTTCTGGGATTACAGGCATGAGCCACTGCATCCAGCTATCAGCTCTTTCTTGATTCCTGGAGCTTTAAGTCTTTTTCTCTTCATTAAGTTGTTTTCCAGGTGTCTCAGTTCCAGGTAACAGGGAGCCTGTATTATGCTGCCAGCCTTTCATCTGTGGTTTTTTAATCTCCTGTCTGTAATATATTGTTTTTTTCTTTTATTTTAATTATTATTGCCAGTTAATAAAGGATTCCAGAAGAAATGTATGCTAATTTTTACTGTAAATGGGTGTTTCTAAGCATTTTAAGAATCTAAAAGTGTCTTTTCACCTTATATCTAATTTATTATCCTTAGATTATGAAACTGGTTATTTCAAAACAAAGTCAAGATTGGATTAGCATACACAGGAATTAGATACTGATTTATGTTATAATATGAAGATTTTCTTAAGATCTAGTCTTTCTTAAATTCAAGAGGTACATTCAATGCACACCTCACCCTGAAATTTCATTAGTAAAGATTAATTTCTTAGTGATAAACTCTTGTCCCTAGAAAAAATTATTAAAAGATTCTTGAAGTGGTGGCCCATTATGTCTGTACAGTCACTATTTTAATAGTTATTTTTGGAAGGTTTATTAGGTACTAGAAACTACATAGTTTTATTTTGAATATGATCTGTTAATTTTTCAACAATTCTACCTTTTAGATGTCAAATTTTCCATTTTTATAGTTGAGAAAATTCAGGGAAATAGAAATTAAATTATGAGACAAAATCCAGACTCAAGCATGAATGTACCTGACTGCGTAGCCTTACCTATTTCCTATAGAGACTGGTCTATGGGAGCAAAACAAAAATACTGATTAAAGATTTCTTGAGGAAATACAACAAGAGTGAGTTGGGAAGACTACAAAGACAAAGTTAAATGAACTCCTATGGTTTCATTGATTACTGACACCAAGCAGATATTGCTCCCTGCCCAGTTTTTGCCTGAGTTGTCACTCATTCATCCTTAAGCATTCATGAGATTTTGACGGTGCTTTAAATTGATCTTGCAGGCATTGTTTGGTGACAAAATATTCACCCCTCACACACCATTTGAACACTTCATTGCCACAAGAGTGTGCAGTAAGAAGATATTCTATTCTATATGCAGCAAGTTCCTATTTACCCTAGCTGGAATTGATACAGAAAACTTAAACATGGTATGTATTAGTAGTTGAGTCTGAGAATGTGACAGTTTTGTAGCACACTGATGATGTGAGTTTACTCTAGATTGTGTAGAAAGCACATTTTAAGGTCTCGTTTTTGTCTCATAGAATGTAATTAGTATGTTCATGGCTCCCAGACCAAGTCTGAGATTCTTCCAGATATCATAGGAGGATTTGAAAAGAAAGCTTTACTGCCAGTAATTCTCACCAATGCTTGAAGGGTATTTACTTTAGTGAGGCACATCAGGGGTACACAGCAGCTTCTGTGGAACTTTGAAAAAAAAAACACATCTGTCCAGAACTCAACCCTAGAGATTTCTACTTTTGTTTAACAGTTTTGGATAGCTCACAAGTAGGTGTATTTTTTTAAGCTCCAAGATTATTTTGATATTCATTTTGGTAAAAAATTTAATGACTTTTTTTTATCAAAAATGCAGTTGAAAATATGAAATAATGAAGTTTTTTTGACCCTGAAGAACTCTAAATGTGCTGGATGAATTCTGTCCTACGAAGTATCAAAATGATCTGTAAAATAATGAGATATTTTTTAAAATCAAGCAAACAAAAGGAGATACTGAGATATGCTCTCAATGTTGTTAAGTCAAATCTTTCCCTTAATGTCCTTTGGAGCTTAACACAGGGTGAAGGAGGTCATGTGGATATTAATCCCTTGACCTCATACTTTCTTCATTCTTGGAGTTATGTGAGGTAAGTCTAGAAAAAAGTGTGCATTACCTTCTATCTTTAACCAGTGGGCTGCCCTCTCTGGAGGTTATGAAGTCACTTCGTAGGACAGAAAAACAGAATGGAGGGAGCAGAAATTTCTTAACAATAGACCTCTTTGGTTACCATGTCTTCAGAGAGTATGATGTATATTTTTCCTAAATAATCATGTAACAAAAATAAGACATTCAGATTTGTATCAAATATTCACTTGCTACAGGCTAATTATATAATTAGCCTGTAGATAAGAAATAATCTCTTTTCAGAGTCGCTTGGACGTTTATATGTCACAGAAACCTGCAGGAACGTCTGTTCAGAACATGCTGCACTGGGGCCAGGTACATGCTTCCCATACCTTCATGAGACCCTGAAAGAGTGCTCCCTCAGAATGCACAGCAGGCAGCTAGAGAGTGGTCACCTTGATGGTATTAGCACCAACTGATTTTGATTTGTATAGCTCCCTTTATTCTCTCTGTCTTCCTGTGTCTGCCTTATGAGCCTGGGTCACACATGTTCTAAGTTCTGAGCCTTAGATTATCCCAAAGTGCCTTTTCAGGGAAAGAGTGTGTCTTATCTTTTAGAAAATCAGCAGCTGCAGTAGGACTTTACATAAAATGACACAGTCTATTCCAGAAAGACCTGTTTATCCTCCAATTTATATATGATGCATTTTAGAGTGATGAAATAATGTTTTATTTAGAGCAAATTAAATTCTAGGGAAGGGTTTAAATAGATTAATCATTTGTGTTTTTACTGTCAGTTAAAATTTTATTTTCTTTATTGTATTACTATATTTGGCAAGCTCAGAGATGAGACAAATTAAATTCACACAGCTTCTGAATCAGGAATGTGTGTGTGCATGTGTATCTCTGTGTGTGTGCATGTGTGTGTGTGCGTGTGTATCTGTGTGTGTGTGTGTGTGTGTGTGTGTGTGTGCGTATTTGGTCTTTCACTGTGCAAACTTTACCTGTATTCTTGGCCAGTGGCATTAGCCTCATTCTTTTTGAAAAGTGAATAAAATATACATAGTCAGGCCAAGTGTCCCAAACGCTCACCCTAGGACTATATTGCTTACAATGCGGCACACATCATGGCACTGCAAATGGGAGGTACAAAGCAGCACTATACCTCACACAAAGAAATGAAGATCTCAGTGAGTGAACATTCATTCCAAAAGTGGCAAAAATGTTTAAAGATGGGGAATATAGTCATAGTAACTTAAACTACTTGATGAAATAAATAAGGTACAAAATCATTTAATAATAACAGTAGTAGTTTTTAACTTTTTCCTCATATTTCTTTTTAGTACCAGGAATTGAACTCAGGACCTTGTGCTTGCCAGGCAGGTGCTTATGCCGCTGAGCTATATCTCCAGCCCCTTTTTCCCATATTTTTATAAGTCCATATTTGTTATGCAGATTAATGGGTTTTGCTTGGGCACATTTGTATTTACACATAATGTATTTTAATAATTAGCAATTTTTAATGTTGGAAATCTATAGTTGATGACCAAACCCATATATACATATATAAGTATAAAATTATTTATGTCTGTACAATGTTATATATATACATATATATATATTACCAAGTCAAGATATTCCACACATTTTTTTTAAAAAGTAGGAGCAAAAGTTGAAGCTCAGAGGTAGAACAATTGTCTAGTACATGTACTTGTACAACATGTGTTAGGTCTATGGGTTCATTTCCCAGCATTGAGAAGAAAAAGTAGATGTACATCCTTGTAACATTTAAAGGCATGGCTGTCTGTGGACTTTCATGAGGAAAAGTATGGGGGAGAAACTTGTGCATCAGTTCTTGAGTTAGCATTCATTTTCATAAACTTTAGTACATGACTCATTAATCTTTAGTGATATTTGGCTTATGTGGCAAAAGAGTGGGACATAATATTGATCTTATTTGTGTATTTCTTGCTTACTAACATTAAATTTGCATGGTTTCTTTATAGCATTTTAATATATTTATTGCTTTTGTTTTATCTTAGATTTTTAATTCTGATCAACTCCAAGCATTTGATTGGGGAGATCTTGATCAAAACATGATGCACTTCCACCAGGTACAAAAATAATAATCATAGTCAGTTGCATACTGCAAATGAACTATTTTAAAAATTGCATCTACTCATTAAGTACATACTACTTCTTATTCACTGCAATAGATACTGTCTATTATTGCTATTATATTGCTTACTGGGACTTAACCATGTTCCATATCATTATTTCTATACTCACAATGATATTTCAAAGCAAATATTACTATCTCCATTTTTTTTAGAAGCTCAAAAGATTAGGTCCATTGCCAAGGCTATTTAGCTAGCAAACAACCAGAACGTGAACCAGGAGTTCCTGCATCTAAAGTCTATGGCCCCATCCATACTTCTTAACAGAAACTTTTGGGATTTAATTAAAACCATGCTTGGAAGAGCAAATGAAAGTACATAATCTTTGTTATTAAAACATGTCATCTAACTTATTATCTGTCACTTATAAAATTAAGTAACATTGTTCTAATTGTTCATCATTTACTATTTTTTAAAAAAACTAATATATGGATCATTAAAGATATATACATCTGCAGGATCATGTTTAAGAACAACTTGCAATACCTACAGGGAACAGTGTCAAAATATTTCTTGATACTATCTATGAAGATAGTACTATCTATCTATTAAAGCAAATACTCTACATAAAAGAAACTGTATATTGTTATTTTTTACCATGATATAAGGACATTTAATAATTGTTTTAGCTTGTTGATAAAACAAGCTCAAACTGAACAAATAGTCATCAATATTAATGGTGCATGAGTTTTTCAAATATGTGATATAGGGATTTAGAAATTTTTAAAATGATTGTTTTCAGTATCACAATAAGCATAACAGCAAGCATGCATAATACCAACAGGTGTAAAACATCTGATTTTTCTCTTAACCTGCTCTAGTTAGATATAATGCCACATGCATGCTGTTAGAATTCTATTTTCTTCTGTAATTAATGAATTTTTACCCTACCAAGAGTATGTAGCTTATTTAGGAAAAACTTTTTAGAAGATGACCTAAGAGACTGACTTGGATGGAGGTTGGATCACAGGTGTTAGCTTTACCTTTGTGCTTACAGATTCAATCACAAGCATTACGATATAATGACTCAGGTTCAGTTAGGGGACTTTTGCTTGGAACTTCTGGGGAAGAGAAAGAGAAAATTCAAAACAGGAGAATGAACTCTACGCATATTTTAAAAGCAGTAACCTTAATCACAACTATAATTACAAGCACTGTAAACTAGATGGCTGTAATTACCAAAGTCAATCGCCCAAAATCCTTTATTACTAAGAAAGTAAACCATTTTTCTAGATAAATACATGCGAATTTAATTGTCAAATTTTTAAAAATTTATGACCAGAAACTATCAGATACCATTTGAATCCACATATTAATATTCAGCTTTTGCTATACCATTTTCTAGACCTCTGCATTCAGCCTTAGTAGAGCAATTAATCATTGGAGTAAAGGGATTCTAATTCAGAGCCTTGACACACTTTGCTTATAAAAGCTCATGATGTTTGTCACTTTCTCTATGTGGCATTTTTTTCTATTCTTCATCATTCTTCATCTTCACATTTAAATATCAACACTTTGTTGATATTTATACTACCAAGAAAACTGCAGTGAGGAAAAGCAGATTCTTCATTTACTAGTTGCAGTCAAACTTTGGGCCCGAAGCCAGGCTTTCTGGAGTCCATCTTCCCTTGCATGAGGAGTGCTAATCTGCACTGGTTTCCTCTCTGCCCTTCGCATTGCCTTCTCAAAGCTGCACATTTTCATTTACCACTCTCTCTTAAAGCCTACATGCAAGGCTCCCCACTGCTATAGAGAAAGTGATATACTCACAATATTAAACAGTCTAAAGACCCAGGCACTCATCTGTCAAATGAAAGTTACACCCAACCTGAATATAGCAGTGAGCTTTGCCTGAATATTACTCTTCTAAGGGAATTTGAAGTACATAGTTACCTGGTAAGATTTTCTTCCAGCCTTATTTGTATTGCTCTAAGAAACCTCTTCCAGGTCAGTGTAAGTTTCCTTTGGTTCTATACCTTCATCCATTTATCTCTTTCTTGTAATCTTTCTGCCATAAATAACCAAGGTATGTTATTTAGATTGAGCTGCCATAATAAAATACCATAAACTGGGTGATTTAATCAACAGAAATTCATATTCTTGCAATTCTAAAAGGCATATGCTCAAAATTAGGGAGCTAGCATGGTGGGTTCCAGTGAATGCTCTTCATGACTTTCAGATGGATGCTTAATTAATGTGTGTTCACATGGTCTTTCCTTGGCACATCCTCCTGGAGAATGAGAAAAGGAGAGTGCCTGTGAATGAAAGAATGGTTCCTTTTTATGTAAGGCTTTCATATCTACTGAGTTAGAATCCCATCCGTTTGACCTCATTTACCTCCTAAAACTCCTGTTGCAGTTAGAATGAAATGTCAATTTGAATGTGTTTTGGAACTTCCCTAGGAATTGGTAGAGCACACTTCTAATTGTATCTGGGTGGGTCATGAGGGCATGGCCTTGGGGTCTATGTCTGATTCCTCCCTCTTTCTGTTCTGGAACTGTTCCCCTGCTGCTTCCTGGATGCCATGAAATACACAGCTTTACTCCATCATGCTCCTCTACTCTGAGGTTTCTGCCTCAGAGTCTTCAATCATGTACTGAATCTCCTAAAATCATGTAAACCTCTCTTTCTTTGAGTTGTGTCTTAGCAACAGAAGGAATAACTAATTCAGAAAATTGGTTCCAGGGAAGTACAGTCATTGCTGTATCTGACCATGTGGTTCAGGGGCATTTAGAACATATTTGCTGAAGGAGTTTGGAAAGGTTTGGAAATATGGGCTACAGAAATCTTAGAATTCAGTAAGCAGAGCCTGATGAGTGATTCACTCTGGAGATTTTAGAAGACAAGAATGCTGACCAGAATGCAGACAGTAAAGACTAGGCTGACAAGGTTTAATTTTGGAACAGGGATTCCATTGGCAGTTGGATTAGAGGCCATGTGTTACAGTTTGACAGAAATTTTGTTCATGTTCTGAAAATTTGTGAGATGGTTATGGGCAGTGGGCTAGTTAATCTGACAGAGGAAATTCAAGACATCTCCAGGCTGTGGCATGGGCATGCCCAACAATAGCTGGCTGCTTTTAACAAGATTTGCAGTGAAAATTTGAGTCAAAAAGCAGAGAAGAAAAATTTTGAAAACTCAAATTTTGGCCAGAAGGAACAGGCCACCATTAAAAAGAAAGCCAATACTTTGTATGATGACAAGAAGAAAGATGTCTTGAGATTATCTCAGGAATCAGCAAGACCCCATCCACTGCAGGCTTCAGGGTAAAAAGTGTCTGTCAACTTTTCATTTTAGAAGAGAGTTCCTGGGACCCCCTGCTCAAGAAAAGTCTCTTAGAAAATTGGTTCCCTGGTATTAATTTCATCATGCTCAACTATTCAGACACTCAGAAGCCACTGCAGGCTTGGTCCAAGGGACCATGGCTACTGCTTCTTACTCTAATAAAAGAGACTCTTTTATTATCGATGTGATTCTAATTTTACTGGCATGCAGAATACAAAGGTTGTGGGGTAAAGGAGACTTCTGCACAGATTTCAAAGGAAAGCCTGGAAGACCAGGTAAGGAGCCCCTGAGAAGGCAGTGTATATGAAGCAGTGGGGATGAAGGAAAAGATGGAGTAAAGAATCCAGGAAGTCAAAGATGCCAGGAATATGGAATGTCTTCCAAGGAAATCTCCAGATCATAAATGAAACCAGTCCAAGAGAGACATGTGTATTACAGCTGTCATGGCCATAAAGATGGGCTTACCCAAGCCCTTTGGGTTTCACAATTTACCACCATGTGCCTTGAATCCCAGACACAGAGCTATAGGACTTAAGGTTTGCCCTGCTGAATTTCAATCTTGCTTCAGTCCAATATTTTTTTTTGGCCCAATATTTTCTACCCCCTTGTTCCTCTCTTTTGATATGGAAATATCTACTCAGAGCTACTGTGCCTTGAGGTTATAGAACTTGTTTTCTATTGTACAAAATTTTACAGCAAAGAGCTTTCTTTAAATCTCAAAAGGGAATTGGACTTTTGAGAAATGCTAAAACTATTGAGACTTTGGGGAAAGGATTATTTTATTTTGGATTGCATGCAGTACAGGTTTATTATGTTAGACAGGATTATGAAGTGGTTATTGTCTTTCTTTGAAGATTTAACATGGTTTAAAGAGATGTTTCAGTGGTAAATTGAAGTGGGGTGGCATGTAACAATTAGAATAGAATTTCAAATTGATTGATTTTTTTTTATCTAAGTGTATCTGGGTGGGTCATGGAGGCATGGCCTTGGAGTCTTTGCCTGGTCTCTCATTCCTTCTATTGCTATGGTGTTAGTCCCCTGTTTCCTGAATGCCATGAAGTAAGCAACTTTGCTCCACCATGCCCTACTTCCCTGAGGTCTCTACCTTGGAGCTTGCCAACCATGTGCTGAATCTCCTGAAACAGTGAGCTAAGTTAAATCTTTCCTCCTTTAAGTTGTAGATATTGGATATTGTGCCTCAGTGACAGAAAGCTAAGTTATCTCCAAATACAATAACACTGAGGCCTGTGGCTTTGACATATGAATTTGGAGAACTATTGATTCAGCACACAGATTATAATAATCAGAAATTATTCAGTTGTAACAGAAAATAATCATTTTAGGTTTAAAAGAGAAAAGAAGTTCTGCTTTTCTAAACTACAGTGTAATAAACTGACAATAGCCAGGGACTTAAACGCTATTATGTCTTCCTCTCTTTTTTTCTTTTCCTCTTAATTCTGCTCAACGATGCTTGTTTCCATTCTAAGGCTCTTTAAAACTTGAGCTAAGATGCTTCAGATGACTTTAGCAATTTCAACCCCAATAAAAAAGCCAAGATTTTATCAATAGCTCTCACAGAAAGTTCCAGAACTGGGACAGTTTGAGTGACATGCCGTGTCTCATATGAGCACTATAGCAAGAAGAATGAAATACTGGTTGGCCATAATTCTGGACCAGGAATTGTGTTGTATCAATACAGAAAAGAAGGTACAAAGGAAAACTCACTGGGAGTCTTCCACTCTGCTTCTCTATAACAGACTAGTTCCTTTTACACATCATATTTCAAGTGTTTGTTGTTTCAAGTGTTTTATGCATTTTATCAATACTCTTCAAACAGGTTGCAGATATCTGAGTGTCAACCACGCTACTGAACCCAGATTTCTGTACATGAGAAGGGACATTTACCCAATCCAACGTTTTGTTTTAAGAAAAAAATGCACTCTCAGATCAAATAGTACCTGAAAAATGATTGCCCATATTTCTAGAACACTCCTCCTCTAAGATTTTTTTCTCATTTTCTCAAATGTGCAAGTCAGGAATGTAATAGTTGCCTTTTCTTATTTGAAATGTATCTTACTGTATTTCAAATGTTTTTGAATGTTTTAACACTTTAATGATTCTATATCATTAAGTATATGCCAATTACACACTTTTAGCATTTAAAAAACTTGCTTAACAACTGATAGTTAATATTACTTCTGTAATGCAATTTTTTCTATTTTTTTCATTACATTTAGATTACACCTCCTTTATACAACATTACTAAGATGGAAGTTCCAACAGCAATATGGAGTGGTGGACAGGATATTGTGGCCGATCCTAAGGACATGGAAAATTTACTACCTAAAGTTGCCAACCTTATTTATTACAAAATGATTCCACACTACAATCATATGGATTTTTACCTTGGGCAGGATGTATACCAGGAAATTTACCAAGACCTAATTAGATTGATGAAAGAATGTTTATAAAATTGAATACATTTCCTTTCTTTAGGCAAGTGAGTTTTTATAATAATAATGAAGTAGGCAGATTTAAAGGTGACCCCCAATAATTTGGACCTTCTGTTGTCCTCTGCCCTTCAGTGATACTATGATCTGAATCTTACTTCTAGCCAACAGAATAGCAAAAGCGATAGACACAATAACCTTATATAAGTTACATTATATTCCAAAGGTGATGGGATGTTGTTCCCTAATTATATTTCATTATATAGTATCATGTACATGCCTATAATTCCATCACTCTGGGAGGCTAAGGTAGGAAGATTTTAAGTTTGAACCCAACCTGGGCAATTTAGTGACTCAGCAAGACCCTGTATCAACATTTAAAAAGAAATAATTTAAAAAGGTGCAGATGCAACCCAGTGTGAAGGCTTAGTTCAATCCTCAATGCTGAAAAAAATACATTAAAGTAGACTGGAGCAACAAATTGTCCTCATTGGCCTGATAAAATAAATAGATGTATTGAGGAAGCTCACATTTCAAAGAATGGTGTGTAGCTTTTAGAACCTTCTTGCAAAAGCAACCAGCAAAACATAGGGCTGTCAGACACATAGCTGCCTGAAAATGAATTCTGTCTAAAACCTGCTTGACAATGGAAGTTTATTCTCCGTAACAGAGACTGCCACTGTGAAAGAGGCCTTGACTGCAGGATGTGAGACCCTAGGACAAGAACCCTGTTACACACTGTCTAGACCACTAATCTATTGAAATAGTGATAGTGAATATTTAAGATTCTAATGCTCTAAATTTGTGTTAATTTGTTTTCAGTAATGGTAAACTACTTCTACTAATTATTATTGTTAATGTATACTAATTATATAATTAGTATAATAAATATATTTCATTATATTAATTCTAAATAATATATACTGCTGTATAATCCTATAATGCTGTGTTATATATAACATATTCTATTTATATTTTAATATTTTATTCTTATAATATATGATTTATTATTATTATTTTTGTCTCCAGTTGAAAACTTCCTTATTTCATTTTCTTTTGGCCTAATGCATTTCCTTGAGCATTTGTTTCACAGATCTGCTAGTGATTGATTTATTCAGTATTTATTTCTCTGTAAAAGTCTTTTTTTGCCTTCATTTCTAAAGGAATTTTTTTCTGAGAACAGAATTTTGCATTGAGGTAGTTGTATTTTATTTTTTCAGTGCTTTTAAAATAATGTTCATAATCTTCTATATACAAAATTTTTGATAAGTCTAAGTTTCTCATCTTTCTTTTTACTTAATGCACTTTTTTTGTTTGTTTGCTTTAAAAAGTTTCTATCTATGAATTGGTTTAGATTTGCAGCTCTGTGACAACATACATGAGATAAATAACTTAAAAGGAAGAAATATTATTTTGATTCACGGTTTTAGTGGGTTTCAGTTCACAGTCAGCTGACTCCACTGCTTCTCAGCTTGTTATGAGGCAGAATACCATGGTATTGAATGCATGTTGGAGCAAAACTACTCACCTCAAGGCAGCTGGGAAGGAAACAGGCAAGGCAGTATTTCGCGTATTCTTCAAGGGAATGTACCCAGTGACCTACTTCCTCCAGTTACGCCACTCTTAAAATTTTCACCACCTCCAATAACACCATCAGCTAAAAACCAAGATTTCAACACAAAAGCTTCTGGGGGATATTTAAGAGCTAAACCAAATGTGGGTGATATTCAGAAATTTGATTTAGATGAACCTTGGTGCAGTTTTGATGCATATGCTGCTTTGATATTTATGAACTTCTTGTTTCTAGGGATTTACAGTTTTCATCAAATTGGGAAAATATGGGCCATTATTTCCTCAAATAGTTTTGTGCTCTCTCTTTTTGCTAGATCTCTCTAATATATATATATATATATATATATATATATATATATATATATCTGAAGTTGTGTTTTCCAGTTGTTTTCCTTTGTGAGCTCCATTTTAAATAATTTCTGTACCTATGACTTCACATTCAGAGTTTGTAGTTTTGTAATCATATCTGATACATTTATTATTTTATATATTATGTTTTTCATCTCTAGAAATCCCATTTGAGTGCTGTAATGGTTGATACATTGTGTCAACTTGAGAAGGTCAGGAGTTTACGTGATTCAGCAGGGGGCCAGGGTCCTTACTTGGCAACATTCTCAACCTGTGCAAGAGGAGAGTACAGAGATTACATGAGTGCTACACCCACCAGAGGGGTGTAGCCTGCACACAATAAAAGGCAAATGAGGAGGGACTGATTGCTGATTCTTCGGAAGAGCTCCAGGCTTTGACTTCAGCCTGGTTGTCATCTTCTGGAGTCTGGCACCTGGGACTCCTCAACCTTTGTCATAGACTCTTCAGCTTTCCGTCTCAGATTCTTCAGCATTCTGCCGCAGACCCATCGGCCTCCTGGTACGGACTTGCACAGAACACCGTAGTGAGCTCCAGACCTTGGGCTGAACCCTTCAGTCTCCAGCATGCAGAAACCCTGTGAATGCTTCTTCATCTGACTCTGGATGACCATTGTAAGCCAATCTTGTAATTTCTTATACATTTGGATATCCTGTGTTATATCCATTTCTCTAGCAAACCCTGACTGATACAAGTGATTTTTAAAAATCTTTTTCTCTCATTTTCATGATTTTCTTCATATTTTATAACCATATTTTAACATACTTCCTGCTTATGCAATCATTGGTCATAGTGAATTTTTTGTATAGATCCCCCCCAGGTTATTTGCCCTTCATTGTATGTTTAACAGTGTTTGTTTGATGCCAGGCACTGAATTTTGTATTGTTGCGTGCTGAACTTTTTCTTTATTCCTGAAATAAGGTTGGAAATTTTTGAATAGTCAGTCCATTTATTTGCAGGTAAATTGATTGTTTTGAGGATAGTATTTTAACTTCTTAAGGCCACCTCTGGAGTTACCCCTGCTCTGAGGAAGTATTATCTTACTATGAAATCATATGTTTCCTAAAGTCTCTACTGAATGTCCCAAGTGGTCAGAAAGATCTGTCTACACTGGCTTGCAGGGCACTCATATTAGTTCCTACATGAATTCTCTACAAATTAGAAATTGTTTTATTTACAAGTTCTCTAACAATGTTCTTTCTAAGTTTTATTTTTCCCACCTTTATGCATTTTACCATTTCAAGGTGCAGACTATAATTTATTTCAAGTTTCTGTGGAATTACTCTCCTTATATCTGGGATTCTTTCTCTACATTGCCCCTTTCTCAAGTATTCTAATTCACAAGTTTTGGTACCTTCATCTTCCCTGAATTGTAGTCTCACTGTCCTTAAATCAACTGGACCACCAAACTCTGTTTGGGTCCTCTACTTCTGCTACTACTCAGTAATTGCTGGTAAACAGAAAATCACAGTTTTCATAGGGTTAATTTTATATATTTTCTTCCTTCCAGGGTTCACACAGTTCTCTGTATAGCCTGATTGAAAATGTCTGGAAATTTTTTATTATCTTGTTTCCAATTATCTGGTTTTTATAGTGGTAATCACAATTCTGGAACCTGTTACTGCCTCAAAACCAGAAGCAGAAGTCAAAATTCTTCAAAAAAAGATTCCATTCAGCTAGTGCATATCCAATATAACTTAAAAGATGGTGGGTAGGTATAAAAAGCAAATATATAACTACTAAAAATTGTAAGTTCTTCTCTTGTTATATCTAAAATAGTCTTGGTTTAGGGTGCTGCAAGTAGTTCTGATGCAATCCAGCCCTCAGAATTTAGATACCAATATGTACAGTCAAAGAGTTTAGTGACTTATCTGAATTTCTAAAACAGGATTTGAATCATATCTCTGTAATGTTGATCTACATCAATCTTTGCAAAAGCTTTTCTATTTCCTCTTTAGTATCTCTAATTACAATCTTTTCTACTTACTTACTTTTTTCTTATTCCTCAAAAATGGTTTTTCTACCATGAAACAGTACTACTCCAGAACCTACAATGACTTTCTGCTTTTTTATTTTATCGCGTCAAATTCTAACTACCTTGTCTTTCAACACTTTCCCCTAGTTTGACTCCACCTGTTTTTTCAGTGACTCTGCTTCCTAACCAGATGCACATCTTTCAGCCAAGCAAATTGCTGTCCACAAGCCATCTTAGTGATATTTCTCATTCTCATCAACAGGATTTGCCCACACTGTTTACCCCACAACAAATGGAGGTAATTCGCAATATTGCATTTCTCAATCAAGTAAGGTTTTCTAATTTCTATTGCTCCATCATAGGGAAAAAATCTTTTAAATTAATAATCTCTTTTTAGTAGGAATTTCAAGGTATATCACAATCACTGTTATCAATTATATCAGTGTGAAATGTGAAATCTGAATACTGGCAGACTCTACAAGGAAAAAACTGTAAAACTGGACAAGTTTTCAGTTTCACCATAACTACTTTCTGCTGGGCTTGAAGAGTCTGAAGTCTCTTTGGTAATAGTGTGTCATAGTAATCTTTGAAACTAAGTTTTCTAACAACTCTTCAAAGTTATGCTGTTAAATTCTAAAAATTATGCTGCACCTCTTTTTTGTCACAGGCTAGAGATATGGAATCAAACAAGGAAAATGTAGTCATTACTTTTATGATTTATATTAAATTTAAAATCTGGGAAGGACTCTTGACTCCAGGAGGGCAATAATAAAAACAACATTATTTAGTATCAAGGACATAGTTAAATTAGGCTGAATACCTAAGAATTAGCAGCAAATCTGGGTCTTGAACCCACTGTTATCTGAATCCAAATCCCAAGCTATTAATATTTCCTTAAACTCTTTGTGTTGTTTCTTGGAAGGCAAAGGTGAGGAACTCTAGAAGAGATTGCCCTAACTAAGGGAACTCAGAGTATTTGGTTGTAAGTATTTGAATCTGTACAGTAAGCAAGAAAAGAATTTGGGGTGTGTTTAAAGTGAAAAACAAAGACTAGGACAAAAATCAATGTTAAAAGGGCTAGAATGATAAAAGGAGTGACTGAATCAACAACAGGAACTAGACATGAAATGGATAATGTTGGTGCAGAAAAGGAGTGTACTCGCATATGCAAAACAGGCTACCCAAGTTCTGAGTCAAATCAGGTTGGCAAAGAGCAGGGCTAGGTCTACCAACCTGGTTGGTATTCACCTGAAAAAAAATGTCTCAATAGATGTGTCATGTTGGCATTTTAATAGTTACGATACCTAATAGACCAACCAGGAGTCCTCCACTTGACTCTACCCAATAGTCCCCCCAATCAGGCCCTCTGTCCTTCAATGTTACAGAATTACCTCAACTTCAACAGAACAACCCTCCTTCAACAGAGAGCATGATGTGTAATTTTGAGAAGTCACTGTATCCTAAAAAGTAATATCTTTGCTTCATTTTTATACCTGATATTTTTTACTTCAGATTGTATATTCTCACACATTTTCAGTTCCATCTTCCAGGCTTGCCCATTTCAGTGTCAGTTCCAACTCTTGTATTCTGTTCACCACTATGGTGTCAGATAGATAATTTAGGTTATTTCTGTAAAACAGAGACACGCACTTAACCTATTTACTGTCATGAAGATCAAAGAGGGAAAAGAACCATGTTCATACAGCATACATATAAACATGGGTCCTGTAGTCAAATTGTTTAGGTTTGATTTCAGGCTCCATTATTATCTTTATATTCATAAGACAAATTATTTAATGCTCTAATCTTCATTTCCCATAGAGATAATGTTAATATTACTGTTATCAGATTCCTGTGAGGCAATATAATGAAAGAATTTAATACAATGCCAGTTAGATAGAAAGAGATCAATGTGTTATTACTTAAAAATACAATGTGAAGATAGTGCCTTAATATTTTTTCATCTTGACCACAATAATTCTTAATTTACATAGGAATAAAATATACCAAGATATTAAGTGATATATATATATATATATATAGTCATACTTAACCATGAAATTTATTTTTTTGACTTCTTGAGATTTTGATATACTTATTTTAATAGTATTTACAGATGCCATCTCTACCTAATATTTTATTTATTTATTTATTTATTTATTTATTTATTTATTGTCTTTTTGAGACAGGGCTTTGCTATGCAGGTCAGGCTGGCTTTGGGCTCACTTTGTAGCCCAAGCTGGTCTCGAGCTTGCAATGATCCTCCTGCTTCAGCCTCCCGAGTGCTGGGATTCCAGGAGTGCACTACCACGCCTGGATTTTACCTAATATTTTAAGCACTTAAAATTTCCCAGGCACTATGCTAAGTACTTTCAATGTATTACCTTGTTTGATTCTCAGAGTAACCCTGATGTTTCACGCATGCTATGCTTCACCTGTATGACTTACGAGGAGACTGAATTTCTGGGATATTAAAAATCTAAATGCTATCTTACACAAGGCCCAGCATTCTTGATTGACCATGATGTTATCCTGACTCTTACAGTGCAATTCTGCTTGTATCATAGTATCTATCAATAAATTGTTCTCTGTCTATTCTCACAATCATTTAAGTACCAATATTTTACTTGGTGCTATGCTATCTGCTGTGCAGTGGGGGAGTATTACGGGGGGATGAATATTTAAAGTTTCTCCTATGTACCAATTTCCACACGAGATGCGTATTTATCTCATCTAGTCCTTACAATAGTACATGAGTTAGATTTTAGTATATTCTCATTTTACATACTAAAAATCTAAGTACCAGAAATAACTAAGATACTCAAAGTCACACAGCAAATAACTACCTGACTGCTGTAGTTGTTAAGAGTTTTTCTCCATGCTCTTAAGGTTGTGATCTAGGTATGGCTATTATCACACACAGTTGAACATCAATAGGGTATTACAGAGACCCAAAATGCCCTGAGAGTGTATGCAGAAGATGTTGTTGAACTTTAAAGCATAAGATAATCATGGAAGGATGAAGGGTCAGAGAAGACATTCTAAAGGAGGGAAAACTGTGAAGAAAGTTTTGGGATATCTACAGACAGACAGGAGCAGTGTCAACAGAGAGTGTGAAGGTTGTCTGGTCTCCAAATGAACTCAGGTGCGAGCCCAGCTTCTTGGTGGCAGTAGCTATGTCTGTCTTATACCAAAATTGCATTCACCATCACCCAGGCACAGAGTCAGTGATCAATAAATAATTAAGGCTGGGATTGTCTTCTTTATTTTGAACCATCTGATGAGGTCCTATAGAAAGTGTAAGACTTTTATGGCATGAAATTACACACTTTGGCTAAGACTCATTTGTCGAGAATTTTACAATATACATGGAGTAGAGATGTAATCTTATTAATTACATGGAATATAGATGTAATCTTATTAAATGAGATCTGAGCATTGGCCAGAGAAGGGTGGTTGGCTGGTGCCAATTGTTCGCAGGCAGATACCTCTATGCTATCTATGTAATATCGTTCATGATATTACATTTTGACCTTCAATCTTGCCATTGTCTAAGAAATTCTAGTTTGAAAGTATTGACTGGGTTAAATAGGAAAATAAATAAACCAATAGAAGAAGAATATGATTTGAAAAACTATCATCTCCATGATCATGCAAGTTCACTGAGTCTTTTCCTTAAGAAAATGCAGTAAACACTCTACATAAACTCTTATTTAATCTTCATGATAACCTTATAGAATGATACTATTCTTATGTCTTCCATATAAATTGAGAACTGAAGATATTTTGGGCAACTTTTTCTATAGTATTATGTCTCTAAACTCTAGAATCTTCGGATGCTGAAGGTCATAATCTTTATGCCATAATAAATTATCTATTATGAACTAATTAGGCATTCAACATCAGCTAAGCAAAAGGAATAACAAGGAAGACATTATTCCTGCCCATGTGAAACTTAAAGAGTAAAGAAAAAAGCAGATAAATTCTCTAGTTACTCATACTGTTAAATTTCTAACTATAATTGTGATAAACTCACCGAAAAAGGTACAGCCTCATTAGTGTGTACGGGGATGTCTCCAAGAAAATGAAATTTTGGCTGATATCGGTAATGTCTGCTAGATACTATGTGCAGGGAACTAGCTCTGGTGGCAAAAAGCTAGGCTTAATGGAGAACATTAAATAAGTACAGTAAGATAGAGAAAGTGAGAGTGGGGCAAGGCAAACTCAGAGGTGGTCGAGCCTGGCTTTTAGGCTTGCCTAGTCACAGGATTTGAATGCAAAGTCATTGAAAGGCTTTAAAGTCCTTAGAGTGATTAAGACATGATCAGTGTGTAATTTAAAATGAAGACATAGTGAGAACCTATCTTAAAAATAAAAAAAGAATTAAATGATGACAGCAGCAAAACCAAGAATGAGTTAGATTTTTTTTTTTTTTGTGGTACCGGGGATCAAACTCATGACCCTGCACTTGAATTAGAACAGTTAGAAGACCAAGGAATTCTATGTAAGAATGAAGCCAGCTGAAGCTATTTAAAAACAAAACTAACTAAACAAAACTACACATATTTCTGTTCTATGTCATGGACATGATTATCTTTTAGGTGGAAATCTGTGCTGATACCTATTGTCTCAAAGCATGCCTTGTTAAGAAAACTGCTATGCATATATGTACATATGACCATTATTATTTATTCAATTGGTAGTATCAGAAGAGTTAGATCAGGAAACAGTCCAATGTATAAGTGATGGCATAGCCATTTTAGTGATACTTGCAAGGAAATGTTAAGTCATTTTTAAAAAACAGTTAAATAGTAATATAGGAGTTGGTTTTGAACAAAGACCATGCAATAGGCTGTCTTTCTAGATACACTGATCTCAATAAGAGTAGTGGCTATTGTGTTTTTGATAAAGGATTATAGTTCAGTATTATGCAAACATCTCTTTTGTCTGACAGACATTAAGACATAAATCTCAGTTGGGGAGCAGAAACCATGCACTTGAAAAAGTATGTTTAATGATTCAGACTGTTGGAAGTTTATAGGCATATATTCAAATTATGCTAAATATATTATTGGAAGCCGTAGAAGCTGGAAATTGAACACACATGCAGGACTGTGGCATAGCTGGGCACGGCCAACCTGAGAACAAAGAGACGCCCCAAAGGGCAAGATAAGACCACAGCTGAGGACCTGGCTCCAACCCCAATTAACTAAATGAAGACCTGGAGACTTTCCCCTAAGACAGTTTTCCTAAATTAACATAAGATACTTCTCCTAAATTAACATAAGATAGTTCTCCTAAATTAACATAGTCTGTTACTTGAAAAAGTCCTTGAACCACTTCCAAGGTCCTGCTCAGTTTCCTGCATTTTCCACTCTCACTCCTTCCTTGTTTGAAAACTAAATAAATACCGGCCACCCAGAAACATTCCTTGTCTTAGTCCCAAGAGTCTCAAACTCTGTTAGAGGGTTTTGACCCTCCTGGAACCCTAAAATCATACTACTTGTCTCATTTATTTAAGCCTTTGCCATACACTTGTTCGGGAGATTGGGGATCTTGGCCAGGTGTCCAATAACTGGTGCCTGAACAGGGACCTGAAATCCTTGGACTAGGAATTTTAGCCTGAACAAGTAAGTCTACCTAGAGTGGAAAGTGTAGAAATGAAGAAGGCCTTCATAGGATGGAAACTTTGCCAGGGATGCCTAGAGAAGAGAGAGAAGAACAAGGATGAGTCTTACTGCTGTAAGTCCTTTTATCTGGAAATAAAATGGAGCAAAGGTTTTCAGCCAAGGAGCAAAGGTACATACGGTTGCTCCAAGGCCTGCTTAAATGCTCAGGGGCTTATGTGCCAAAGAAAGACCTAGCCAAAATTTTGCAAGAGGTAACCAAATATAATCCATGGTTTCCTCAGATAGGCACTATAGATACTGATATTGAGAAAGAATTGGAAAGAATCTTAAAAAGACACATAGCACTGGAAAAATCATTTCCTCTGAGACCTTCTCAACTTGGAATCTAGTTCGTTCAGTCTTGAGTCCATTACAGAGCTCACAGTCAATGGCCTCTCATTCGGACATGGAGGGAAAAAAAAAGCTCCCAGCTGAGGCACCTGCCACCAAAGCACAGACCCTAAAGAGATCACCTCATCAGGAGCTGGAGCCTTTACAAGGAACACCCCATATGACTCTATTCAGAAACTTACAGGTTTTAAGAGGAGAAGTGGTTGCAAAAGGGGAAAACATTGGCACCCCTGTTTGCTTCCCAGTTGGAATTCAACATGATGCTAATGATCATGGGTATTTTGTTCACATGTCTTTTGAAATACAATGCTAAAAAATCTTAAACAAAGTGTGGTTAACAATGGAGTCCAAAGTCCATTTACTGTGGGACTCCTACAAAATGTTTTGGATATGCATTGACTGACATCTTATAATATCAAACATCTGGCACAAATATGCCTATCTCCTGCTCAATTCCTTCATTTTTTTTTTACATATGCGTTTGATTTATTTCACTTGTGAGTATGGTTTCTAGTTGCATCCATTTACCTATAAAAGCCTCAATTTTATTGTTCTTTATGGCTGAGTAGTATTCCATTGTATAAAAATACCACATCTTTTTTATCCATTCCTCAGTTGATGGGCATTTGGGTTGTTTCCAAGATCTGGCTACTACAAATTGTGCTGCTATAAACATGGGTGCATGTACATTGCTGTGGTATGTTTTCAATTCTTCTGGGAAAATACCCAGAAGGGGAATAGTTGAGTTGAATGGATCAATTCCTTCATTTTGATGTAAAGCTAAAAACTCTTGTTTCAGAGCAGGCTCATAGACACAGAATGGATCCTAATCTGTGTCCAGCAATAGATGAAGAAATGCTTTCTGGAACAGGAATATATGCGCTGCTTGGGGAACCGATTCATTGTCCTGATAAGCTATATTGGCAATTGGTAGATTTGATAAAGAGAGCATGGACAACTCTTTCAGAGGATGGGGCTCCTATGCAGTCCTTTTTACATATTCTTCAAGGACCCCAAGAACCTTTTATTCAATTCGTGACTAAATTACAAGAAGCTGTTAGAAGACAGGTTTCAAATACAGAAGCTGGGAACATTTTAACTCTACATTAGCATATGAGAATGCCAATTGGGACTATAAATAGACTTTAAATCCTGTAAAATCAACTAATTATTTAACAAAATATATTTGAGCTTGTCAAGATATTGGAAATGAACTATATAAGACAACTATGTTGGCTTAAACTATGGCTGGTGTTACAAAAGCAAAAGGGAATAATGTAAAATGTTTTAACTGTGAAAAAATGGGACATGTTAGAAAACATTGCAGAGTTCTTACCAGATCTAAAGGACTGACGCTGAGGCTGCAGCAATATATGATGCAAAGTTATTTATATGGGGTGAATACTATATGAAAAATAAGAATCTGTTGAAGAAAAACTGAGAAGGGGAGAAAACAGCAAGCACAAGACTGATTATACAGAGCTGTACTACCTCATAGACATCCAGGAGTCAGATGTAGCTACCAAGTACTTCAAATGTGCCTAGTCCTCATTGAGATGTGCAGAAAGTATAACACATGCACACACCAGATTTCAAGCATTGTGATTTATAAAAGAATGGAAAGTATCTGGTTAATGATATCAATTACATGGTAAAGTAATATTTTGATATATTGATTTAAATAAAACATACTATTAAAATTTATGTCATTTATTTCTTTAAACTTTTTAAAAGTGTGGCTATTAGGAAATTTAATATATATATATATAAGAATATATATGTATTTCACATTATATTCCTTCTGGTCAGTACTGGTACAGAGAAAAGACTAAGGTAATTCTTAAAATATTTAATTGGTTGTTGAAAATCTTGAATAATTTTGCACTTATAAGATTTTCAAATGTATGGAGAAGTGAGAGAATACAGAATGCAGAGTATGTGAAAGCTATCAGATTGTACCATAGTAGTCACTAGATTTAATAGTTTGTATGGTAGATAGAAAAAAACCCCTGCTACTAAGACTGCAATTTTTCATTGCATTAGTATGCAATACAATCTATGAATAATGATGTGCCTGTTTTAATTTAGTTCAATCATAGAGCAAGATTGATTCTTTTCCTATGTTTCCTTTCTTCTGTAAGATTTACAATATTGGTAAGAAATTTCTTTCAAAACACATAAGAACATGGAGATCCAAGAGAATTTACAGGCAACCTGGTAGCATATCAAAGTGAAATACTTGACTCAATAGGTAATTAATAATCTTCCTTGGTTAATAATAACATTATGACTATTTCTTGGTCACTAAGCTATATCCTCTGGATTTCTAGATTCATTCATTCATTCATTCATTCACTTGCTAACTCGGCCAAAAGCTTTGGTGGAGATGATACTCAAAGGGCTCAAATCGGGATACCCTAAAATCAAAAACTCCTTTTTAAGGATACTGGCAAGATTTGAAGAAAATTTAACAGCAATTTCTTTCTTTCTTTCTCTCTTTCTCTCTTTCTTGCTTTCTCTCTTTCTTTCTTTCTTTCTTTCTTTCTTTCTTTCTTTCTTTCTTTCTTTCTTTTTCTTTTTTCTTTCTTTTTTTTGTGGCACCAGGGATTGAACTCATGACCTCGCACTTGCCGACAGGCACTTAGCCACTAAGCCAAATCCCCAGCCCAGCAATTTTGCAAGATAGAAGATTCAGGAAAGACATGGGAGCATGTATCAAAATAGCCAATGTTACCTCTTTGCAATTCTGGTCACAATTTTATTTACTGACAAAATTTGGATCAGACTGTATCTAAAACTAGATCCAATCTGAATGCCCGGCTAAGTGTCTTGTGTGTGTGTGTGTGTGTGTGTGTGTGTGTGTGTGTGTGTGTTTAAATCTGCATTTGAATATATCTCCTACAGGCATTCAAATGCAAAATGAGCTGGGGAGAATACCATGCCTAAGTGGTGACTGGTAAGCAAGCAGCCATGCAGGTAAACCTGCTTGGAGGAGGAGGTGGTATAATTTTCTCCTGTTCAGTGGAATGGTCCTTCCCCTTTGTTCTCACAAAGTTTTGACCTTTGCCATACACAAAGTCCTGTTCCTGCTACTGTTGGACACGGATGTCATCAAAGACAGCCATCAGCACTTTTGATAATAACTTCTCTTTAAATGTAAGTGATTTTTTCCTTTGATCATTTTGGACTGGGAAGGGTGTGTGTTCAACTAGTTTGTTATGTCCTCTTCAAATATCTTTAATATTTTAGTTAATTATGAGCTCTTTAACTTTTTATCATTTCTTTCTTCTGACTCTTCATACTGTTTTTGAAGATGGTTGTAGTTTGGTGTTGTAATAAAGATTCATTATCACCAACAAAAAGGAAAATGCACTCCTCTAATAGGCAATCTCAAAAACAAAAGTATTTTTAACAGAAATCATAAACATTCCCAACTTGGCTTTGTAGGTAAAGAAATAAAATTTTAGCATGTAATTTAAAGTATTTTTCAATAAGCCAAAGATTGGTAATTAATCATTTTACACACATATCAGTATATACAAACTTATGACTTTATTGAACTTTCTTGAATTTAGGATGCAAAGTAGATTGCAAAAGAAATATTCCAGCTTCCTGTTTGTGCAAGATCTTACTCTAGGGCAGTGATGGTGAACCTTTTAGAGCTTTCAATGATAATAGCCTGCTGTAGCACATGTGTCCTAGGTTTGCACCACTGCTCGCAAGCAAAATTTGTCTCAAAGGTGTAAGTTTTCTAATTATTTCTTATTCTTCTCTCTTTTTAAAAAATTCTCCTTAGTTTCTATTTCATTGTTTATAAAATAAACTTTTTAAATCGAATTATATTCTAAAGAAAATTATGCCTCTTTTGACATACAGTCATGTGTTAAGACAAAATACTGTTTGAGAAGAAAGAAGCAATAAAGAAGATAAAGCATTGTTATAGCAAATGTGCTTTGAATTGGAACACTGAAAGGAAAATGATAATCATTCTCTAGTCAGAGATCAGTATTAAACTGTGTATTTTCAGCCAGCTTGATTGTTGAATGACTAGTGGTCACTGCATATTTTGTTCAAGCTGCAATAAGATTCTTGGATTAAGATATAAAAAATACCACAGTTCTTCCAAAATATTGCTCCTTAATAATATGTTATCCAAGAGCCCACTCCAGCTCTAATTTTATCTAGTTTAATGAGGGGAAAAAATGAAATAATTGAGATTCTAGACAGTCAAAATAATCATTTTGTATTCCATAGGGTCAAAGTAGTAGTTTTAATTTATTTCATTTTAGTCATTATGAATATTAAACAGTATAATAATATGTAATGTTATATAATAGTTATTACATTTAAGTTATATGTAATGTATAAATACTACTATGCATAATAATATGCAGTACTAGATAATATGTTAAATACTTATTAAAATAGGAAACTCATATAAAAAAACAGTTGCAAAACATAGTCATAAAGGTTAGTTTCATTTATTTGGGATGTCTTTGTTTCTGCACAAACAAAAAGATTGCTCAGATTATTAAGATAACCCTCAAAGTTGAGGGAGGAATATGAAAAGTTAGCAGTGTAGGAATTCTTTTGAGGTTTTAGCTAGTCTGCAATCTGTAAAGACCTGAGCAGTTAACTATATTTGTGCCATTTCCATATTAAGTCATGGCAACAAAACCACATGAAAGCAGAAACTCTCATAGAACTCTCTAAAGAGTCCATTAAAATTTGATTTGAAATTTAAATGTAAGTGATGTCAAGTAATTTGTTTTAAAACCAGAGCTATGGGTGTCTCCAAGTAAGTCTATATATACCTCTACCATCCTACTAACAATCAGAGCAAAACATCAGTCTGAATGAAAATGGAGGTGTTTTTGTTCCGTAATGTTTTCTTCTTCCAGCAAGAGGAGCACTTCCGTTTACTCCTCTTTCATTTAACTGGTATGAAATTTCCCACTCGACTGGAATAGATTGTAAAATTTGGACAAATATAGAGAAACCTGTTTTTCTGAGTTTCTGAAAGTATTTGAGTTTAAGTTCAAACAAAAAGAACTAAAACTCCTAAATCACGCTGGGTCATGAAGTGTTGTTCTCTACATTCGTGCTGAGAGAAGAAAGAGCAAGGGAAATTCTTAGGCTCCGCAGGCATACAAAGTGCAATAGAAAATTGAGGCACATGTACTTCCATTACATGATATTTTATGTGGCATTTAGAGCTAAGTTGTCTTAACTTTTTAGTCTTCCATTTCTACTTTGTTTAAAGCAGTGATTCAATGGTTCCTGAGTCAGCAACCACAGCAGCCATTGTCAAAACTGACAGTAGACCAAATCCCATTGACTTATGAGTCAGTTTCCACAGCCACACTACTAAGCCCAAACTCTTGATCTTGAGTCCGGAGTCTGATCATCCCCGCTTCTCAATTGAGTTAGCCACATCCATCTCTGAACAATAGATTGACAAAACTACTTTGACAGATATTGCTTCATTTGATCCTTTATTATTGTGTTCTGGAGTTGGGAAGGATGATACTATTATCTCTGATTTTGTCCATTCGGATGCTGTGTACAATCTGTCCCCCATTTGATGCACTGTTTTGAATATATTACTGAATTCTCCCACTCAGACTGACAAACAGTGCAAGCATGAATGAGTCAGCCAGGCTGGTTACCTGGCACTTGGCACTGGTTACTTGTAGACCACTGTTTCCCAACCTTTAAATACATCACAGCATTTGGTGTGTCAGGGAGACTCCTTGGGAGTGTCATAGTCCAAGGTTTCCTACTTTTGCAAGTTTCCTGTTTCTCGGCTCTCTAGTTTCTAACTGTCATTGCAACCATATCTCACTCTCCAGCCTGGTGTCAAAAATAAAAATTCAGAAGGTCCTAAACAATCAGGAGTTCTCAGGAACTGGTGAAGCTCACCTAGAACTAGGTAAGATGGAGATTTATGGGACACAATGGGAGGAGTATCCATCAGGTACAAGGCTGTCTGCATACCCTCCTAGGCCTGTCATTTGTGGGTTCTTTGACCTGGAGCAGGTCTTAAATCTCTCTAAGGCTTTGCCTCTTCTTGATAAAATGAGAGGATATATTAATTCCAACTTCATGGAATTTTTCTAGGTTTAAATAATATATATGGAGCCTTGAGGACCATGCCTAGCAGAAAGGAATCACTTAATAGATGCTATTGCTACTTTCAGAAACCTTAAATTATATAACATTCACAGATAGAAAATCAACTTTAACTAGATATCAAAGTATTTGTTATTTAGAGATAAAACTACTGAAAAACTTACCAGTCAGAAATCTTGTTGTTGTGAGGCCCACTGACTGCAGCAACTCTCAGCTGAGAATACACTATGTTCTCATGCTGTTGGCCTGCCTTTAAAGAGACAAGCTCTTAAACCACGGCAAGGAAATGACACCGACCATTGAAATGTGCAGGGACTGCCTTTGGGTGTTCACATGAGAAACAGTCACGTCACTAGAAAGTGACTGTAAGCTTGTTTACTTGGCTGAAGCTTCATCGGTTCATTGTTTTTGTTTGCTTTGTGAGATCCTGGGCTTGGCTTAACTTCATTTGCTACCGTATGGAAACTTGTCCTCTGAATGTTTAGATACTCAGGCAATTCACCAATGAAGAAAGACTTACAATAAATGAAAAACTGTGAGCAAAATAAAATTTTGGAAAGCCCCCATACCACCTTAAACTCATTCCATTAGAACAGCCGGGCTGTGTCAGGATTGTTTCTTCATGTGAGAGCAGATTAAGAGTGCTCTGTGTGTTTATTGTACTGGTTCTATTTTGTACATTATCAGCTTTCTCAGAGAGGCATTCAAATTTTCACAAGGACATTTTCATTTCACTATTCAACACTGGAGGATAAAATTTATCTGTGAATATTAAATTTTTTTTGTCAGGTATGCCTACGATGTGGCTGTTTTTAACAACAGTTCATTTGATTTGTGGAACTTTAAGCGCTGGTGGATTCATGAATTTGGAAAATAAAATAAATCCTGAAGTGTGGATGAATGCTGTAAGTCAAGAAAAATTCCAGAGAACACCAAATAAAGCAGACTTAATGGGTGACAGGATTATAAAAGATCTTGATATAACAGAAAATATCTGATAAGACAGTTACTTTTTTTTAACATCTTTACAAGAGTTAAGCTAAGTAGGCTTGTTCTTTTGTCTGAATAACTAACATAATCAGTACTGAAAAGCAGAATTGTGTTGTTTTTACATGCATCACTTCCTCTTTTAATTTGGACTTTAAGAATATTAATCCAACAGGGACCACAAAAGACAAGTGATTTAAAAATATAGCTTTATAACCTGGCATGGTGGCACCTGCCTGTAATGCCAGCACTCGAGAGGCTGAGCCAGGAGGATCACTGTGAGTTTGAGGCCAGCCTGAATTACATAGCTAAACCCTGCCTCAAAAAGAGAAAAAAAAGCTTTGTAAGAATAGGTCAAAGCTGAACATTCTCCCTCCCACCAAAAAAAAGAAAAAAAAAGCATTAGTAGATTTTTTTAACATCCTATTATGTTAAATCAAATTTTACACAGTAAAATAATTTTATAGTCAACTAGTGTTACAGATGTCATATAATTCACCCCAATAGGCTCACACCAGGTGCTCTGTTCTAGTTCCATTTGCTAGCCTTCAAAGAGTTTCTTATAACACTTGTATTTTCCTTGGGCAGAGTGAGATCATCACATACAATGGCTATCCCAGTGAAGAGTATGAAGTCATGACTGAAGATGGGTACATACTTGCCGTCAACAGAATTCCCTATGGGAGAGGACATACTAGGTCCACAGGTACAGATATGTGTCTCCTAAGAAGGAGGACAGCATGTGACTGAAGTTTAATGCCAGCTATTAGTGATGCTTTGTCAAAATTGGTTGAGTTATTGGAGTGCTCTTTCAATGGTTAACGAGGAAGCTATTCTTTCCCTCTAGCTCACTGATGACAGACAAGAATTAAAAACACAGAGGGCAAGCCTGATCTTGCTGAGCAGGTAGGCTTGTTCATTAGGATGTAAATGCTAAGGTGGAACCCACATCTTGTTAGATTATTACTGATTTCTCATATGTTCCAGGAAAATGAATTTCTTCACTGTTCGGGAAGAGATTGATTGGGCTGAATGAAGTTTATTCTAGTGGGGTGCCCCCAAAAAGCTTCCTCTGTTCTTACTAAAATCAATGGGCCTCCTTCTGCAGAATAAATGACCAAGTTAAATGACAGTGACGCTTCTGAAACTGCACAATCTCTGAGGAGGGAAACATAAGAGTAAGCAAAATTTCTGCAGAGTTTTACAGGCAAATTGTGTGTTGCTTTTTACCACGTTGGTTCTGCATCTTTTCTTCTACCATCCACATTCAGTGGCAGCTAAAGTCATGTTATTTAACATTCTCTCCCTCAAAGGGATTTGTAATTCTGGAGTTGCAGAACAAAAAATGAGAGTGAGAAGAGAATAGCTCTACCAGATAAAATATGGGATTGCTAGTTAGATTTGAAGGTCAACTAAGACACAAAAATTTTAATAGGTGTTTTATTTTAGGATATTCCTATACAAAAAAATTCATTATCTTAATTTCAAGTTTAACAGAGCATCCTCAATTTTTGTTTATATTTTGCCATTAGTTTGTTTTGTGTCTTGCTAAATTTGGCAATATCAGACAGAGGAAATGGAGTAAGAAATATAAAGAGAGAAAAGTGCATAGGAAAAATGTTGCTTAAGAAGAGAGAATTTCAGAAAGCACTGCAATTTAAACCATCTAGTAGCTGTATTGTTCTAAATACTGTAAATCGGTTAAAACTCCCAGCAACCCTAATAGTCATCTATTTATATACTATAAAACTGAGGCACAGAGGATTATGTAGTTAATCCCAGAGTCACACAAATAATAACTGATAGAACCAGAATTTTAACTCGGGCATTCCAGTTCCTACTCATTAAATTATGCTGTCTTTTCTGAATCTTTAACTCTGATTCTTTTTATCTCACCAAGTACTCTCTCTTTCATAAATATGGGAGTTAACAGAAGTATGTTGAATTGATTCTACTATTGTCATTTTCAAATGCTCCACAGTGAGCAAAGGCTGAGGATTTGGATAGATTCTTGGTGAGACACTTGTCAATGCCCATTTCCACTCCCTTTTCCTGTTTGTGGAAGAGATACAGGTCTTCAGTAAGCATAATAAATTTTGCATCATTGTAAGTCACGTGTATACAAATTCCACTTGACTTAGGTTGGAGTTATGACTTGAGAAACCCAACATAAATTGAAAATATAATAAAAAAACTGCAATGAATACACCAAATCTACCGACCATAGGACTAAATACTTGTACTTAAATGAGTACAGGCAAAACTAGAGAAATTTAATGAGATCAGTGCATTGTATTTGTGTCCCTATTCTATTTTAACATTATAGTACAATTTTCCAAGATGATGTTAACAACACAGTGTACTGTGGACTATAGGTTGCTCACCCTCATGATCACCTGGCTGTCTGGGAATCCAAGCTCACTGCTGCTGCTGCCCAGAATCTCAAGATACTATTGTATAACACACCACTAATCTGGGAAAAGATAAAAAAATTCTAAATTTGACATGATTTACAGTGAATCCACAATTGTACTATAGTAAGATTGAAAAATCTTAATTGTTAAGTCAGTGACCCTCTACCAATGAATACATAGAGCGAAGCAGCTGTAGGCTTTAGCATGAGACAGAACTGGCTTGGAGCCTCTGGTCTATACCTTGTTAGCTAGGTCACGGTTGGGGAAAGTTACTTAAGTTCCCCAAGACTTGCTTTCTGCATTGACAAAATGACCCTGAAAATAGTAGCTACTTTCAGTTTTTATTGTTTTTTAACCTATATGTTTTATTTGAAGATAATTATAATCTCACATATAATTATAAAAAATGATATGGAGAGATCTTGTATACCTTACACTCAATTTCCCCCAGTAACATCATCTTGGAAAATTATACTATAATATTAAAATAGAATAGGGACACAAATACAATGCACTGAACTTGTTAAATTTCTCTAGTTTTGCCTATACTCATTTAAGTACAAGTATTTAGTCCTATGCAGTTTCATCATGAGAAGTTTCAGGTATCCACCATCAGGATTAAGACAGAACAATTTCATTGTCACAAGAATCTTTCACATTTCCCTTTACAACCATACTCATCTTCCTGTCTCTCCCCTTCCCACCTCCATTGATCTATTCTTTGTCTCTACAGTTCTGTCATTTCAAGAAGTTTATACAAACTTCATACAGTATGCAATCTCTGAGGGTTGGCTTTTTTAATGAACATAATTCCTGGTTACTGGTTGTATCAATAGTTTGGTCCTTTATACTGTAGAGTGGTATCTGTTGTATGGATATACCACAGTTGCTTAATCATTTGCCCAGTGAAGGTCTTTGGGGCTGTTTCCAGTTTTACTCTAGTTCAAATGAGGTTTCCATGAAAACTAGTGTACAGGTTTGTTGTGTGAGCATACATCTATGTTGCTCTGGGATAAATCCCCAGGTGTACAGTTACTCAGTTGCATGGGAACTGAATGTTTGGCTTTATATGAAAGAGCCAAACTTTTTCACAGTGGTTGCTACACTTGCCATTCCCTCTAGCAATATATCAATTATCCAACTTTCTGCATTCTCATCAGCGTTTGGAAATGCCATTATGTTGTGTTTTATTGAATAGGTGTATTGTGATATCATATTGTTTTCTAATATGCATTTATCAAATGACCGATGTTGAACATCTGTATATCTTATTTTTCATCTGCAGCAGCTACTTTTAGAGTTGTAGGAACTTACTAATCTAATGCATGGAAATCAGTCAGTACATTCCCCAGTACAAGGTATTTGGTCAAGATACTGAAGTTATGTGATTATAATGCTCTACACTAATGACAAGGGGAGAACTATCTTGTTTACCACCCATGTGTTATGTGTTTATAATGTGTCTGATATACTCTAATTACTGTACATTTCTCTCACTTTTCTCTCCATATGCCTTCCCAGGCCTCCGGCCAGTTGTGTATCTGCAGCATGCCCTGTTTGCAGACACTGCATATTGGCTTGAGAATTTTGCCAATGGAAGCCTTGGGTTCCTCCTAGCAGATGCAGGTTATGACGTGTGGATGGGAAACAGTAGGGGGAACACTTGGTCAAGAAGACACAGAACACTCTCAGTGAATGAAGACGAATTCTGGGCCTTTAGGTAAACTATCTAAAAAAAATCAGAAGTGGAGATAATTTTTTTAAAATATTACAGTGTAAAAAATAAAAATAAATAAAATATTACAGTGAGATAATATTAATACAATAATAGTCTATAATACATGGAGTCATAAAGCTCCTTGTAATTTCTTCAAGAAAAAAAAACAAGAAACTTTAGTTTTCACTGATTCTGCCACATGCATATTATTTTATTTTAGTAAGAACGTTTCAACATTCAATTGTGTCCATTTCTGTACATTATAAGTATGTCCATGGGACAGTTCAGGAAATTCCTGTAACTAAGGCATTCATTCATTGAACCAAAGTTTACACTGTCCTATGCCTGGAGTATTCAAATGGTGAACATACAAAATTCTCAACCTCTCATTTTCTGTTCATTTTAGTGGTATTTTTACCAGTGTTTTCTCCTGGAGAACTAATCAATTTTGCAAATATGATGTGCATTGGCATTGTTATTTATTTAAAGAAATTGATGTTCAGATTATACAGCATATAATGTTCAGGAAAACACCAATATGAGCTTTTTTAAAAATATTATTAATGGGTAGTGCATAAGAATTTTTTGATACGTTGATTTTTCTTTTAATGGAAATGTTTCTGGTGACACCAAAGGACAGGTCTCTGTTGGTTTTGAAGCCACTGATAGAATACAGTGTTTATTTCTATCAAATTAATGACATACACAGTACACACTGACAGGTTGAGAACAGAAAAGGAATGAAACAGATTTTTAGCAGTATAGCTCAGTGGCAGGGACAAGAGTGAGGGAATATTTCATGTCAGTGGCTCTTGACTGGGAGCTTGGAGCTTGCTTACTTTAAGGCATCACGATAATTTTTTTTTTATTTTAAAGAGAATAGAACAAAACAAAACAGAACAAAACAAAACAAAGCAAAAGAAAACAGAATAGAGTCAAACATAATATAGCATTTCAGAACAGAACACTGAAAGCTATACCGGTTTTCAAAACATAACAACAGGAGATTAACAATGGTTACCCTAGTGTCTCTTGCTTTCTTCAAAATGGTTGTTCATACATTTACAGACAATAAACTCAAACACAACAAAGTAATATAAAACCGGATAAAACAAAAGAGCATTACAGGCCTCCAAGTCGGACAACAAGAAACCAGCAATGGCTACAGTAGTGTCCCATTTTTCAAAAGAGCTGTTCCTATCTTCTCACATATTGCAATCAAATAGTAGGAAAGGGACTTAAACCAATCAAATCAAAGAATAAAAGCACCATTGCACTTCAGAACCTTTTCTCCATCATGATAATTTTGGTTATACTGATTTAGAGACTTCCTCATATATGCTTTCATTAAAATAGTGAATATCTATGTTGACAGAAGCACTAATAGCAACATTTGACTAAGTGTCTACTGACAATCAAACTATTTCATTCATATTATCCAACCCGTATAATTGCCTATAAACCAGGCACAGCCCTGTTCATTTCTCAGATGAGGAAACTTAAGCTCAGAGCATTTGAATAATTTATCGAGTTACTCTGCTAGTAAATGATAGGATCATAATTGACAACAGTCCCATTTCCAAAGATGGGTATAAAATAACACTACAAATTGGGAATTTCAAGCAAGTTTCAGAAACAAGCTTACAAATTACATAGGAAAAAGGAAGGGAAAGAAAAACAAGAGACAGGAATAAAGAGGAGAAAAAAGAAAACTGCACCTCAGATGGCATACACATTCCTTGAAATAGTTCCTGTTATTAGGACACAACTGTAAATGCAAGGGGAAAAAAGCAACAATAATCTACATTTAGCTGGATAAGCCATGAGATACACACAGAATAAATAAGCAGCACAGAATTGCATATGTAAAAAGAAGTGAGCAAGTGTATGAGTTTAATTTGTAAGTATTTATAAGTCCTTGTTTTATTTTGCAGTTTTGATGAAATGGCCAAATATGATCTCACAGGAATAGTAGAATTCATTGTAAATAAAACAGGTCAGGAGAAACTATATTTCATCGGACATTCACTTGGCACTACAATAGGTATGTTTACAAAAGTCAATGTCATCAGAGTCTTACAAGGAGTTATTTTTAACTTGGAATGGAGTAAGTGCTATGTATGGTGCCTCCTATGCTGTACTGGGAACAAACCTAGTTGTCTAAGGGCTGTGCACTTATAGCCCAGAGACTGCATGTGGGGTGAACTCTTTCTACATATCAGGTTTTAGCAGCATATCTGGAATGGTGATGTAATAGGAATGCCATGTACCCTAAATCCAATAAAGCAACATTAAAAAGGAAGTTCCTTAATTCCTTCTGAGCTGAAAAAGCAAAGCTTAATGCCATAAAATATTCCCTCTAAAAAGCAAATGTGCATCAGTTGTAATTTCATCCCAACCTACAACCTAAAATGAATTTAACAAATAAGAGGGAGGGGCTTACATTTAATTCAAAAGAATGGACACGTTTGTTTATAGGCTAAAAAAATAAACTGTGATAAATCAACTGGGTTTATTTATGCAGCATAAAATTTAATATTTATGTGCCAACAATTACACTTAAGCATTTATATAGAAATTTAAAAACTTTTCAATCGTCCATCAGTAGAATAAAAGAAAGCTGGGGACTTCAGAGTAAAAACAACTGGAAGCAGATTTTCTTTGCAGAATAACTCCAAAAACCTTCCCAACATCCCCAAAATCATTGCAAGAGAAGAACAAAAAAATGACTAAGTAGACCCCCACATTTGTTGGTAGAAATAATACCTAAGTATTTCTAGTTTTTACAAGATTCTTATCTCTTATTCTTTCAGGATTTGTAGCCTTTTCCACCATTCCTGAACTGGCACAAAGAATCAAAATGAATTTTGCCTTGGGTCCTGTGGTCTCATTCAAACATCCCATGAGCATTTTTAGCAGTTTTTTTCTCCTTCCACAGTCCACAATCAAGGTAGGCTCCTCCTTTTGCCAATAAGTACTTAGGGTCTCATTTTATTATAGATTCTTATTATTTTTAAATCTTTTATGAAGTAAAAAAGGAAATTTAGATAAAACCTAGATAAATCAAGACTCTAAGCACACACTTGCAAGTGTGTATGTGTTCATGTGTGTGCATGCCTGTTCCATAGTATCTATAGGTCTCATATAAAATTCATCATATTCAGTCACTTACAGATCTGAGCACATGCTAGAATTTCAAGGCTGAACTGACTTCTGTATCAGTGTGGGGTAACCTCACAAGTTTTCATTTCCACTTAGTTGGGCAGATGAATGGATTCACAATGTCCAGTTGTAAGACATGCTTCAAGTATGTGCGACAGAGATGTCCCTGGTTTTAATGTTAAATAAGTCTGACTAAAAAACTTTTTCCCATTTGGGATCTTGATTTAACTTATTAGAGGTATATTCCAAAGCCTCAAATGCCTTATAGCTCAAATAGTCATTAAAATATTTATTGATGTTCTTCAAGGATAGAAAAAGTCAATTGAGTTATGAATTTGGAATTTTATCCCCTAAAATATCTTTTCTCTGTTTGTTTTTGTTTCTCTATGGTGGTCATGATGCTAAGAGCATAGTGTTTTACCAAGATTGTTATTTGAATTTTGGGCAATAGAAAAAATGATTGGGGCTGAAATGAAGTCAAGGCTACCAGTTAGAATGTCATAGTAATTCATATGTAAGAAGATAAGACCTTGGTTTGGGTTGGAGTAGTATCAATAGAAAAAAAAATTAAGGAGCTAATGCAAGAAAGAATCTGTGTAAGGTCTAATGATTAGTTTGATGATTTTATTGCACTGTTTGCTGTAAACTTAATTGATGTGACTTCCCCTTAGTGTAGTTGACAGTTCCATTACAAAATGTGTTGGTATCAATTAGTTTTGAATGTTATCTACATCTGGGCAGGGTTGGGTGAACAAATTTGTTAAATTTAATCAATAGGTAACCACATCTATCTGTTAATGTACGAGTTTTGTACATGTGTTGATTTTTTAAACATAGATCAAGTAATAGCCAAGTAATGCTCCTGTTATCCCAATGTACATTCTCTACTATCAAAATTCCTGCCACTTAAATCCCATTACCTAGCTTACCGTTGTCATTGGTTGCTCCCCGAAAGCTCTAAGACTCAATGGAAAGTCTACTCATGCTTATTTTCCCAAGACCTAAAAGTTTAAACCATCCTATGTTCATATCATCATGTCTTTGATGTCCAAAAACATCCTGTCTCTGGTATCCCATTCTCCACTTCTCATAGTGAGGATTGGCTAATCTTGGTAGTACTAGAAAGCTAGTGTATACATAAGCAATAAGGAAAAACCTGATTTTCCTTAATAGTCTAGATAATACATTACTTTAAGGAGAAAAACTATTTCATCTTGTTTATCAATAAATGAGAAGTAGTGGCAATCATTAATTGGACAAAATACAGGGACTCTTCACTACAGAGAATTGAATTTGAGACTGACAGCTCCTTACTACAGTCTCCTTGTAAATAATATTTGATACATTTCCTTATTTGGAAATGGATTCCTAAAACACTTGCTGGAGTAACTTGATCTCCTTGACTGAAACTGTAAATGCAAATACAAATAGATCCCTAAGTATGATTCATTCCTAGAATGAAGGGCTTATCAAGAAGTCAGAAGATGGATCTAAAAAGAATAATTACTTTTTACCTTTACAGGGTATATTTGGTACAAAAGGTTTCCTTTTAGAAGATAAAAATATAAAGACATTTGTTACCAAAGTCTGTAACCACAAAATACTCTGCCTAATATGTAGTGAATTTATGTCCTTATGGGCTGGATTCGACAAGAAAAATATGAATATGGTATGTATAATAATTATGCAGCCATTTAATATGCAAACACACTGCAGCTTTCATTTAGTTCATTTT